>CM053785.1:424845908-425030908 GCA_028749045.1 Cupressus sempervirens | reverse complement strand
CATAAATACTTATATATATATATATATATACATTTTTATGAGTTTTCTATAAAATATTTACTCTCAAAATTTTCTCAATAATTTTCTAATGGATTTGGCTACAATTTAAACCCTAGCCTCGTGTTCTTTTCAGATCTATGCATATAAGATTCTCAAATAAATTTTATCTACCCTTAATGAGAATGCATACAATTAAAAAAGGAAAAACCTCAGAAGACATATGGAAGACACAAAGAAGACAGGGAATGCAAGATGCAGAAATAGCATAAGTAAAATCACAAAAATCTACTTGGATTCTAATGCTAATTCACTCTTCCTCAAAAAACTCGTAGAGCAAGCTCCTCCCTTCTTTAGAGTTCCTGAGTCCTCCAATGCTCCAAAATGCTCTCCAATGCTATGTCTAAGCTTCTAGGAATGCCTGAATATAAAGAGCTCTCAGGAAACACCTAGAATGCCTCTAGAAATAGCTAGAAGGTGTCACCAACTAAGCATGTGTCTTTTCCAACCTTCTAGATGAGTCATAAGGTTGTAGAAACCATGTGCTTAATTGATACACTAACCCCTATGTTGTTAACATATGAGAAATGAAAAGGGTGCGTTAACTCCTAAGCAAACTTATAACTCTAATTTACTTTTTATATAATTTCTATTTAAATTTTTATGACTTTCATTTTCATTTTTTATAACTTTTATTATTATTATTTATTTATTACTTTATTATGATTTTATAATTATTATTAATTTTTAATTTCTAATTTTCTTTTATTTAATTCTTTTTCCTCAATTAATTCTCATTTATTAATTATAATCAAAATATCAAAGATCATGATATTTTATATTAATTTTCTCAAATAATTAATTTATTAATTAAATCTATTTATTAAGACTTAATTAATAGAAAATTCACCATAGACCTCCAAGATAAAATATGAAAACCCATCATAGAGCAATTCACACAAAATCATTCTGAAGGGTTAAAAATTACTAAATATGTCATCCGACACATTCGGTGGGTAAAATATCTAGATACTTGTCCTACCTCACTAGGACAATGGTTTAAGGGTTTGGGATTTGAACTTGAGAATTTATCTCCCTTCTCTTATCTTTGAGATAGTATAATAGTGTATGCCCATCCTGGCAATTTAGGGAAGTCGATACCCAGTACCTGCAACCAGCAGAAAAACCATGCATGTACATACAATATATATAATGCTAAGCTAAATAGGCAATGGCAGAAAGTGGTGCATCGTGTAGATCCCAACTAGCCAGTGACTACAACTCCCTTCCTTAACCACATTAGAAATGCCATATAATATGAACAAACACGTACACCATACACATACAAGTATGGGGTAAGTATCCATAATAAAACACATGAGATAATAAACCATCAAACTAATCATCAACAACAACTGAAAGCAATGTAATGATCATCATGCATACATGAAATGTATAGTATAAATGATCTCATCATATATCAACTGAATCCATAACATAATGTCTAATAGTCTCAAAACAATACCACTAATCCATCAATATAAAGCTAGTCTAACATAGTCTGATAATAACAACAACAATGTCCAGAAAGATGTGAACGAGGGTAGGCACTACATTAAACATCTTAGTGTAGTCAATAATAGGCACCTGAGAGAAACCTTTTGCAATAAGTCATGCCTTATACTTATCCACACTTCCATCTAGTGCAAACTTGGTCTAATAAATTCACTTACACCAAACCAATTTTCTTTCCTTAGGAAGAGAGACTAAGTCCCATGTTTTTTTTATCATAAGATATTTATTTTCTTCCTTCGTTGCTCTATCCTATTCTAGAATTATTGAAGCTTCTTTAAATGATAGAGGATCATAAGCAATTGCAATATAAGCATGAGGGACTGAATTGTGTTGTCATCTTGTCCTCCTAGTATCTGAATGATTCCCTACCAATGGTCCTACTACATCTAATGTCTGTTGAGGCCATTTAGGTCTAGTACAAGAAGGTGTAGAAGTAGAAGGGATTTCATCAACCTCATCCATCTGTTGCCTCTACTTAGGTCATGGACAAACATCTTCCAAGTCACTTTATGAAAGTCTATAAATCTTGAGTTCACATAATCCCTTCTATTACCTATTCAAAGAACCTTGATGGCTTTCTCTGAATGATTTTCTACTTAAGTCTTGAATGAAGGTGAGAAATCATTCAAACACTTCACTTATGATCCATGAAGAATACCCAAGTATAGCGAGAATAGTTATCAATGAAGGTGAGTGCATAGTGAGACTTTCCAAATGATGGCACTGGAAATGGGTCTGTGACATCAATATGAGCTAGTCCTAGAACACTTTGTGCTTTCCAAGACTTCTCTTTGTCAAAATTTTTTTTGTATGTTTCCCAACTGTGCAACCTGAACAACCACCATCTAAAAACTAGAATTGAGGTACACCATGAACAATATTCTTGCTGCTAAGTTGTTGAAGATACTTGTAGTTGAGATGTCCAAATCCCTCGTGCCACAATTTGCTTTCTATAATTGAAAGCATTAGCAAGGGTTGTGCATTAGATTTAGGAACAGAGGAAGAGAAAGTGTAAAGCCTTGAATCATGTTTGGCTTTACCTATTGCAATCATAGAATCATCTTTAATGATTTTTACAATAACTAAATTTGGAAGAAATTCAACCTTGTTTCCATCTCCGTAGTGACTGATTTGGTAATCTAAAAGAAGGTTGGAGGTACGATTAGAAACATAGAGAAAATCATTGAACACTCCACTTTCCATCTCAACTTCACCTTTTCCTTCAACTTCCACTTTAGTATAATCTCCTACAAAGATGTGAGGTACCTTTGAAAGTGTTAATGAAGAAAAATCTCTCTTTGAAGCACCCATGTGATATGTGGTACCTGAGTCAATAATGCATATGAATATCTTCTGTATACATGGTGATTTAAAATATAGTAAAAGCCTTCATTCTACTAATAAGGAGTCACAATTTTATTCAGGAAGGGTTTGAAATGATATGAAAATTTTATATTGAAAAGTTGAATGGTTTGTTGAATTTTGCCTATTAGAGTTTTCATCAAAATTCTGTTAAAAAAAGTATATTAAACAAAATTGTGTGTTTTGAAAGAAAATCTTATATGAAAATTTATAAAAATAATATATATGTGTGTGTGTGTGTGTGTGTGTGTGTGTGTGTGTGTGTGTATAAATGGGGGCAAGGCCAGCACACGCCCACTTCCCATTCCTTACCTTTAAAGTGGCTTACTGTCACTAATGTAGGGACTGCGGCAACAATAGTATGATGTATTTTCATGGTCGTAGGCCCCTACAACATCCATAGAGTGGTCATGGGCCTTTATAAAATAAGCCTTGTTTTAAATAATGTTTCTTCTAATATAAATTTTATAATTTATTTTTATTTTATTTTTTTATTAAAAATGTTTTCTTTCCCTATTTTATTAATAAATTTCATTAATACTTATTATTTTAATAAATAATAAATTAAAAACTAATATCATTATCTTATATTATTATTGATTACTATAACTAAATGTAATCTAATTAAGTTTAATTAATAATGGAAGTTGTTCTATAAAATTTTGAAATTTATTTAATTATTATTATTATTATTTGATTGGTAAATAGACAAGGCTATCAATATTATTATTAAAAAATAATTACAATAGCATTCCACCATTCAAGTGGGCACTGGTAGGAAAGAACAAGGAAAGAAAACATCCAGTCTAGCTCGGGACCATAGTCCTGTATTATTACAACATAAAAGGGGCATACCCGAGTCAAAATATCTAAATTATACATTACAACGTAAATATCTATTTACATCAAGATTAAAGTATGACACTTTTTGCACCACAACATTCTCTTGGCAAGAATTTCATCTTAATTATGCATAGAGACCAAATGCAATCATCCCTATCTAGCTATCTTGCAATCAAACTAGTCAATAATGAATATAGAGTCTAAGATAATATTCTATCTAAAACTAAATAAATATAATATTCTATCCTTAATGAATAACGAAGATAACATCATACATTATCTCCTAAATATATCAAAAAATTAGGAATAATTATGCCTATTTTAAAATAGGACAGTTAATTAAGATGTTAACTTATATATAGACTAAAATAGATAGCTTAGTTATTGCTAGAACTAAATAGATATGAAATTCAACTGCTAAATTCATGAAGTAAAAATATACATCACCCAATTCCTTCCATCCAAAATCAAACCAGCATCACAAATTGCAGATCAAACATTAATATACCACTCTAGAGAGAAGTCTAACTTAATATATACAAAGACTATAATGAAGAAATGAGAATGCAGAATAAATAGCAAAGATATGGGAGCTTCAATTGAAGAGAATAATAATAGGATGTATACTGACTGCTAGCCATATAAATTGCAATACACTATAAATATCACTTAACTAAACCCATCTATCACACACATGAAATGACTAATAAAAAATGGAAAAGTAGAATTGTGACAATCCAACCTTGATTATCATCCGAAACTTTGATTAACAAAAAATAAAATAGAGTACCTCCCCTTAATCGAAAGCAAGCAACAACCTCCATTTTAACCAAGATATTGGATGAAAAAATGAAAATCTAATATATCATATTGAATACTATCTATCTCAAAAAATAGCTATCTACTATATGATATACACCCATAGTGGAATTAGTGAAGTCTTAAATAGAACTTACACCAACTCATTGAAATTACCAGAAAAATTAGAAAATAATCTACCTTACTTTCATCCATGCTCTTGAATCTAAAAATAGATTATCGAAATCGCTAGTCACATAACATAAATAGACAAAACAAAGCCACCCAGTAATACTAATACCTACTTTTATTGATATGAAAATATTTATTTACATATCCATGATATAAGAGTTTTGAGCAACAACCTAATTCTAAAATCCAACAAACTAATTCAAAATGCTTTAATACAATTAAATACCTTGTTACTATATCGTTATAGTCTATTACAAAAACCCTTAGCAAGGATACTTGGGAATCAACCAAATCATAGGACCTAGAAAAATACCGACATCTAGAAGCCCTACTTTGAAAAAACCATAATGACCTCAGAGATGTCATTAGGGTTTTCCACATGAAAGTTTGGGGGAAATTCAAAGGAAAATTTTACCCTACTAGTCTTCTCCGCATTAGGAACTCGTGCAAAAAATTATGGCATCCAAATTGTCAAATGTTACTCCAGGATGAATATAAGCATTAAAAAAATTGAGGTATTTGGCAAGCCAAGCCCTATTCTCCTCCTCCATAATGCCCTTGCAATGTAGTAGAAAATAGACACTTACCACCATCTTGGGCCATTCCTTGTAAAATGCTAGGTCCTCCTGAAATATCAGAGATGGATGACGATATGCAACCTCCAAATCTGGGGGACCTAATGGAAAAGCCATATAGTTCTCTGCAAGAAAAATTTGAAACTTGTCATCAATGTTTCTAACTACTTTTTTGAGCTCCTTCCTCTAGGTTGGATGAAAAATGTCACAACAAAGATGGATTATGTCCCCATTCTCCAACCTAGCTCTTGCCAGGCAACCAATGAAGGATCCAATTATATCATTGTTTGTCCTCCAAGTGAATTTTTAGTCAAAGACTCCTTCCCCAATTACCCCGCTCACAACCATCCTTGTCATATCATCCACTAGATTCAGTATTCTATTCCAACATTTTGGTTTCACATTGCCATGGAAGGCCATCATGCAAGATTCCTTAGTATGGAAAACATGAATATTGGACTCTATTACAAGTAAGAACAAATCAAACAATGAGCAAGGAAAATGATAGCAATGGAACACAACACCCTGCAAGTAAAGAAAATGACACTATAGAAAAACATATGAATCAAATAATCTAGAAACTCTTCTAACATGACCTAGAGTCATGATTATGCAAATAGATCACTACATAGGAGAGACATGAAATATGACGAGAGAGCCCAAACCAAATCATGATTAGAAGGAAATCAATGAAACTATCACCTGCAAATCATAAAATCTTTGCATTATCAAACCCCAACATGAAAAGAGAAATCAAAAGAAATAAACTATGAGGATAGAGGAACCATAAAAAAAAAAAATTTAAATTAAAAAAAAAATAAGAAAAAAGAATACCTAGGGTTAATATATAGACTAAAAATGAATATGCTATATTACATTAATGACCTAGGAATTAACACCATCAGCTCCTTTATTGGCTAAATGGTCTACCTTCTAATTCCCTTCTCAGAATATATGATCTATACAACTATCAAAAAATTGGTCAAGAACATTGAGGACCTCGCCTAGCTTCGAATTGAGTATCTAGTTAGGGGTAGTGTTCTTCCTTAATGCATTTAGTATGATCTAAGAATCACCTTCTATTATAACTCTTTCCAAACCTAATTCATGACAAACAAGAAGACCTTTTTCCAAAGCCTCTAATTCAGCAAAATTGTTGAATGTAGGTTAACTTGATGAGGCTTTCTTTGTTATCCATTGCCTAGAATTTTCATTGATGATGAAGCCAATTCCTACCTTACTTGGATTGCCTCTAGCTGCACCATCAAAATTGATTTTATACCATCCATGTGGAGGGTGAGTCCATTTACAAATTTCTCTAGCTTCCTTGCTTTTCCTAAAGTAAACTAGAGGAGGATTGATCATGTTAGTCCAATTCTTCTTCATGAGACCATCAAAAAGAGAGAAAGATCCTTCTTCTTTCATTGAATTTATAAGATGGAAGTTAATTACTTCCACAATGCTAGCCTCAATTTTTAATACTAACTCTTCCAATTTCATTTCAAAATCTTGAAAGATGTGTTTGTTTCTCTCTTTCCAAATCTCCCATAATACAATAGATGGACAAGTGTTCCAAAATTTATTATAAATTCCTTTCACCATATTTGTAGGCCATCCTTTGAGAAGATCATGAAAGGATTTTTTCAAAGGAGTAGACCACCCTAATCTAGATCAAAGCCATTCCCAACAACTTAGTGAAAAGGAGCAATTATATAATAAATGATCTAGATCCTCACTATTATGTTTACATAACAAACACCTAGAAGGACCTTGAAAAATAAAATTAAGAAGCTTGTCTACAATAAAAATTTTGTTTTGAAAATCCAACCACAAAAAGAAACCTACTTTGGGTAGACAAGCAACATCCCAATAGAGCTTAAGAGGTATATCTAATTTGTCCCAAATTTGTGAATGTAACAAAACATTGTATCCATTCCTCACACTATATTTTCCATCATTTGAAGTAGCCCAATTAAATTCATCTTTCCTGTTAGTTTGCTTAATGTTCCTATCTACTAAAATCTTTTCATAGGCCTCTCTAGCCAGAGAATCTACATCCAACCCATCCAAAGATTTGTAAACCCATATAGAAGATCCTTCCATAGGGATTTTGATCTTCTAGTTACTAACTTTCGTACCCTAGATAGAGACTAATTTTTCTTTGAGATCCTAAGGGAAGAGCATGAAAACAATTGGGGGATGTCCATCCCAAGAATCGTCCTAGAATAAGGCCTCATCATCCAAACCGACATCCCAAGTTAGAAACTTACAGATTAAATGTCAACACTTTATCATAAAATTCAAACTTTTAGATCCTCTTGGAAGGTTCTTCATTCTAAAGATGGATAGAGTATCATCCACATTAAGATATTTATTGTAAAATATCTTGTCCCATTTATGGTTCCTTTCTTTATACAGATGGTAGATTAGTTTTGCACCTAAGGCTTTGTTTTGCCATTTCAAATTCTTAATTCCAAGACCTCCCATGCCTTTAGGTTTACAAATATTCTCCCATTTGATGAGTGCTAGTTTTTTTATCTTCCTCACAATCCTTCCAGAGAAAATTCCTAAGCTTAGTTTCAAATTTTAGGAGAGTACGCTTGGAGAGAGGGAGACACAAAAGAGGAAAGGTAGGAATGGTAGATAACATAGACCTAATTTTTGTACTCTTACTTGCCTTGGAGAGCCATTAATCTTTCCAACTCCCAATCTTAGCATCCAATTTATCAAATGTGTTGCACCTAACCTTTCTGGACTTTGATCCCTTTTCAAGGGCAATGCCCAAGTATTTACATGGAAACTGACATCTTTTATAACCCATGATTTTAGAGATTTTATTTTCCATTTCCTTTTTGTATTCAAGAAATAAATCTTATATTTGAGCTCATTTAGTTTTTGATTGGATGTGCACATATATGAATTAATGATGGCATTTAGCCCATATGCTTCTGTCATTGTACTTTTTCCAGGCAGAATAGTATCATCTACATACTGATGAGTAATGTTAGGCATGTTTGTAGCAATTGTAATACCTGAGATTTGTTGAATATTATAAGCATGTGACACAACTCTCCCAAAGGAATCTACCATAATAATATATAATGAAGGAGATAATGGATCTCCTTGTCTAATACCCTAATAAATTTCAAAAAAACCTTCCAACATCCCATTGATTAGGACTAAAATTTTTGGAGTGGAAATGAATTTAAAAATGAGATTATTCCACTACCATGAGAATCCAAAGGACTCGAGGACCTTACAAAGGAACCACCAATCAACCATGTCATAGGCTTTTTGAATGTCTAGTTTCATGAACATGCAAGGGTCTTTGCTCTTACATGTTGAATGAATAGTTTCTTGAATAGTGAGGATACCATGAAGGATCGACTGGCCTGGGACGAAGCTTGATTGTTCCTCATAGATCAACCTCGAGAGGAAATCCTTAAATCTATTTTCCAATATTGTGGAGAATATCTTATACATTGTATTACAAAGTGCAATAGGTCAGAAGTCCCCAGGTGTCTCAAGTTCAGACTTTTTGGGTATTAGCATGAGAAATGAGTAATTGATTTTTGCTAACAAAGCACCCTCATTCCTCAAAGTTTCAATAGCTTTCTAGAGGTCTTCTCCAATAATATTTTAACATTTTTTAAAGAGAGAAGCTTGAAACCATCAAGATTCAGGGATTTATTAGGGTTCATATTAAAAACAACCCTTCTAACTTCTTCTAAAGTAATCGGTTTTTTCAAAACATTATTATCCTTAGATGTAATTAATTTTGGGATAAATTTGTGTAATTTAACTTTCTCCTCTTTTTTTGACCCTTCATAATTATTTAAAATTCCATGAAAGTGTGAAACAAAGGTATATACAATTTTGCAAGATTTTTAGTCCAGACACCCAATTGATTTTTAATTCTAATTATTTTACTCTTTGACCTAATGTATAAAGTGGAATTATAGAAGAATTTGGTATTCCAATCCCCTTCATCTAACCACTTCTCTCTCAATTTTTGTCTCTAAAAGATTTCCTCTTTGGATAATATTTCCTCCTACTAAGCAAGTAATTCATTTTCTAACAAATAACATTCATTATTCTTACCTATTTTAATAACTTCTAGATTTAAGTTTCTTAGTTTCTCTTCTACGTCACTTTTTTCTTTGAAGATATTATTGAAATGTTCTCTATTCCATCTAAGTATTTGTTCTTTAAGCATCTTCATCTTAGAAACTAAAGTAAACATTTTAGAGCCTTTGACTTTATCTTTCTCCCACCATTTTTTATATTTTTTATGACGTTAGGATCTTGGAACCACATTTTCTTGCATTTAAATGGGTTCCTAAATTAGGTTTAATAGATTCAAAAAATTATAATTAGATTAGGTAATGAGCAGACCCAACAATAGGAAAAATAGAAGAATGAATGTTAAAATTATTTGCAATCAAATCACCTTTAAAGAGAAACCTACCTAATCTTTTAGCAATGTACACAAAAATTTTCCTCCTAGGAATATCAATCAAGTTATGATATTTACACCATGCTTGGAAATCCAAAGATGATTGAAAGAGATTTCTAATGCCTCCTATTTTTTTCATATTAAAATTACCACCTATTATAAGAGAACTATCCTCCAAATTATGCATGAACATATTGATTTCTATCCAAACAATTTTCTTCCCTAAATGACTGATTAGACCATATCAGTTAATCAAAATGAATTGAAGATTGGATTTCAAACTCTAGACCCTAACACTAATCCAATTATTACTGCAATTCAAACAATCTATGAAAACTTTCCTAGGGTTCTAGAATATACCTAAACCCCCTAAAGAACTTGCTAATTCCTGAAATATGGAACCACATAAACTGAGCATGTTGTTTAATTTTAGTAATTCTACCCGATCCAACTTTGTTTCCTGTACTAAAATAATATCTAACTCAAATAGTTTAAGGTTATGTTATAATAACCTATTTTTGCTAGGGGCATTTAAGCCCCTAGTGTTCCATATAGTAATCTTCATGTCTCCTTAGGAAGGCACTTCCCCTTCCCAATGTTAAATAACTAATCTATTTTTTTTTTTGTTCTCTACTAAATCCATCAACCTCCCTAAGTTCCTTCAAAGATCATCTACCTCTTTTGCCTTTGACTTTTTTAGATTTGGTAGACGTCAGACCTTCTTGATTCATTTGAATCCCTAGATGCTCTATGTCAATTTGAGCATCAACAATCTTATTGTAGACCTTTCCTTCTATATCATGATTTTCAAGTTCTGTTAAGATTTGATTCATTATATTTGACTAATAGCCTATTTTTATAGGTACACCATCTATATTATCTTTATCTTCTAATTTATCTTTTTGTACTAAAGACATTGCATATTTGCTACACTAAATTTTACCCATGTTATTATCCTCAGCCTCAATGTTCTGTAGATCTCATCTAAAATCCTCACATGTATAGTTATTACCACCTAGTTTAAGAAAATTCTATATCAAATCCTTCTTCTGAGTTTCTATACTATTGTCAATGTTCTTGAAACAAAAGACTTGAATTAAATCATCTATTAACTAATCCAGATACTCATCTTCTGATTCTTGCATTGCCAGACTTAGATGCATAACACTATCCTTATTTAGAAAATTCTATAACTCTTTTACCAAGGACATTTCTACATCCTTTGTGTTGCAGTCCACATCTTCCTAATTACCAACTGGAGTAAATGGTGAACTAACAGTAGCTGTTGGAGTCTACCAAAACTTGGATGATTTATAAAAAACCTCTTTGTTAGGTGATGTATTTCTGACCCTTGAAACCTACAACTAACTTCCCTCCATGATTTTAATTATTTCCTCCGAGGTAGCATGATTTCTTTCATTAACTAGACTTGATCCAAATAACAAGGGACTCTCTTGATCCTCTATATTCTCTCTTCCAAAAACCCATGCTACCTTTTGCTGAGAAGTTGATAGCCTTCTATCTAAGATTTCCTTAGTTGTACAATTTGAATTTTTGACTGGAGTAATTTTGTAGAGAGGTGTGTGTGGTTCTTGTTGAATATTGTTGATAGTGTTTAAAATTTTGTTTCCTCTTTCGCTAGAAGCTGAGTGATCTTGAGTACATCTTGGATTAATCACACTCTTATCCCTACCACTATCTTCTTTTGAAAAACTGCTCTGCCTTATAACAATCTTTGAAACTTCTTATCTTTTTTTGGATCTTTGTTTTGCTGTTGACTTATTCCCATATGTCCTTTCTGGACTCTTCTTCTAATCAACCAATGTAATTTATTTGAGCCTTACCTTAGGTTTTTTCATATTATTATTCTTGTCCATGGCTTTCCTATTAGTTTTTGAAGGATCAATTGATCTCTCATTGTTATGATCAACCAGTGTGGAAGTTTCCTAATCTGAGTACCTTTGTCTCAATTTCTTCTTCTGAATTCTTATCAAAGGAAGCTTTTTGTTAAAGTCTAAAGTAAGTGGCAAGGTTTTGAATCAAATTATCCTATTATCATCTAGCTTGATGATTTTTGATATTTTCCTCTGAAATGTTTAAAAATTTAAATCATAAGATGGTCTATTTTTTTTCACCTTCCTATGCATTTGAAATGGTTGATTAAACTTGGTTTTGATGAGTAGTTTCACATTATTGAAATATTTAAAGAAGGAATCAACACCTATGAGATCTCCCAATGCTAACCCTAATGAACTAAGGATCTCTATTTGATTCAATTTTTATAGTATGGATTGGATACTAAACCAAGTTGAACACATAAAATCTAACCCTTCTACATTGAATTTTAAGCTCCATTGCACAAAATTAATAGCATAACCATTGAAAAAGAATTCATACATATCAATAAACTCTTTTTTCATGGATTCATCCATATAATATAGATAAAGAATTCTATCTGAAAAGAGAGATATACTTACCTATTCTTTGTAGTTATCTTCTAACCAATCTAAGAGAAGAAATAGATCTTCCTTCAAGCCATTCCATTTGCAAAGATTCCCACTTCTTGACCATAAATCTTCAATTTCCTTATTAGCGATGAAGATGCAGCTAACTTCATCTTTTGGAGGTTCTTGAGATCCTAGTTGACCCCTAGGGTTTGGTGAAACTACTAAAACCTCAGCCGCAGGCCGACAGTGCGGAGGAATATATAAATTCAGATGTGGAATAATAGAGGCTAAATTAGATGTTAAAACAGTGGAGTGTAATGGATTGGTAGTTGTTAATAAATCAGACCCTACTAGATAAGGTACCAACTTGATTAGAAAAGGGTGAGCATACTTGGTTAGGTTAAAAATCCTAATTTGTTCATCTAAACTATCAATGGTAAAAAAAAGGCAAAGGTTGCAAGTTACCTAATAGTCCTAAAATATTATGACTGGGATTTCCCTGGGAGATTTTTGAGTTAGATACATGTTCATTTGACTCCTTTTGTTGAGAAATTGTCTAATGGTGGATGTGTTAATTTAGTCGATCTATCTCTTCTAATCTATACAAAATTGAGAATCTATTCGCTGTCTTAATTGGAAGGTTAGGGTTCTTCCAATGAATGGTCGAGGGCTAAGATATAGATCAATCTTGCAGAACAATCTTTGGTTGTTTGCCTACATTTTGAAATTTCTTAGGGTTTTTGTCTCTATGCCTGCAAGTCTGCCTACGACTCTGCTCTGCCGCTTTCACATTGAGACTAAATTTTTCCATTTTTTTCTAATTATTATTAGTAATTTTGATGTTTAATACAATAAAAATCTATTTTATTTAAAAATAAATAATTATTATTTTAATAATTTAATAAATAACTACCCTTAGAGTATTTTTAGAAAATTGACTTAAAATCAAATAGGGGTAATTCTATATTTTATTTGAATATAAGAATTGGTCATATTGTAAGGGTAAACTATGAATCTCATCTACTTGAAACATACAATAAAGTAGAAATTGAAATCTTATTTTTAACTCAATAATATGTTTTCAAAATTAAAACCAAACTATATGAAACCTACACTATGTTTTCTATATGTTGTTTATGTTTTGGGTTTTGGTTGACTAGAGTGTTGACCAATTTTAGGACATCTAATAGAGGCTTGGGAGTTTTGTGATTGTGGTATTATGTTGAACCTACTTGACTTAACCATTTTGAGTATTTGATCAGTATTTTTGGGATACTTTCCAGTTGCTTGTAGAGAACTAATGGATTATTATGATTTATCTTTTCATGCTTTCTAGTCACTTGTATAGGACCAAGGGTATATTATATGATTCTTGATTTGTGATTTATTTAGCTTAGGGTAGGTTATCTATATGTAATGTCAAGAAGTGGCTTGCAATAAAGGCTAGGGCCCTAAGTGGCTACCAAGGTAACCCATTGTAATTTTTTTAATAAGTGAAAACGCTACACTGAATGAGAGTAAAATGAACCTAATAAGAGTCTTTGTATGTTCTTGTCCATGCCTCGAGTGCTAATATAGACTAGGATGGAAGTAGAGAGAACAATTGGTTGTGACCATGCATCGTTAGTATGTCTTGTAAGTATGAGAGGATACTAGTGTTGCATAGGGTCATTAGGGGGCTAGGGTCCTGAGAGACTGCCATGGTAACTCTAACATTGATTCATGTGATGACACTTGCCTACTTAGATAGAAGGTTTCCTATGTGTCTATGTTGCTTATAGGTCTAGATGTCAATTTGTTTTGGAAGTTAGATTACTTTTAGGTTTCCCTAGACTTAGAGAGTAGTTTTGATATTTGGATCAATATCCTATTTAGAACTTGAGACTATCTCCTTAGCATGGTGGGAGTGAGCTTGTTTGTGTTACCACACAGTCAAGTGATAGTGCTTTTTACTCTTACCATTGAGATCCATCCATTGATGTCGTAGATGGAATTCCTTATCTACATTTCCTTTCATTTTGTTCTTGTGTATTATGATGGATGGTTATATCTTTATGATGAATGATTATAACTATATGATGAATGGCTTCACTTATTATATTGTACTTTATTTCATGCATCCAAAAAGAGTGATGTACTCTATTTTTATAAATGTATATTCTTTTAGCCTTTCATATCTGGTGACATGTATAGTTGATGATTGAGCATTCCAAATTTTATTGCCAAGTGGCATTCAAAAAAATGTATATTATTTAAATGGACATTAGATTTTTAATTATTCTTTCATGTGGATTAGGTAATTGTTAGACTTAATATTAATTAAATTTAAATGTGATTCAAAGTCTTGGGATCCTTAAGGAATGTAATTTGTTATGATTGCTTAATTATGATTGTATGTTTTTTCTTCTGCTACTTTATGTTTGATTTGTATATTATTCTTTCTTTAAAAAAAAAAGAAAAATGTTTGGAAAACTTAGTAAAACTTTAGGTTAACACTTTTGGATCCCATGGTAGAGTGTGACATCTAGTATTAGAGCTCGAGTTATACATTGGGAGCTCTCGGCATATTGGAACGCCACTCATTATTAACTAGTTGAACTAAAATAAAGTTTAAACTATTATGTGCATTTATTACAAACCAAAACTTGAACTAGATGAACTAAAATAAAACATAAAATTTTACTTTTATATTTTCAAACTTGAACATTTAGACTTCAAAACTGAATTATACTTAAACCTAAAATTAATCAAAATTGAAAATTGAACTTACTATTTTCAAAACATGTGTCTTTTATATATGCCTTACAGTAGTAGGATTTATTGTTATTATAGCATCTTTTATCTTGGATTTTATTGTAGGATGGTATCTGGGATGAGTTCTTCTATCAAAGGTCATAGCCTTGGTTGTGGTAGAGGCCATGGATGAGGCAGAGACATCAGTATACATGAGTCTATACATGAAGGCCTTAAATAGGAAGAAGGTAGGGAAGAGCATGCTAGTGAGCATCATGAAGAGAACCATAGAGATTAGGAGGTTGACTCAGAGGAAGTTGACTTAAGGAAAATGATGAAGACCATCATTGATTGCCTACCCCCTCTTCAGTGTTTGGCATGATGGGACACACCAGGCAGGATATGAGAAAAGACCTAGGTCGAGGAGCCCTCAAAGGGATCAACATAGATCAATTGTATTTTCTTAGATGAAGTAACTTCAGAGGTCTAAAGTCAAACCCTTTAATGAGTTGGGTTCAAGTTATGTAGCTGAGTAGTGGCTTATTGTTCTTGATAGGGGTTTTTCTATTCAGTACTTTGACACTAATGTCAAAGCAAGGTTTGTTATTACCAACCTAGAACTCCTTAGAAACACTTGGTGGACTATCAAAGAGAAGAAACTAGGTATAGAAATGAAAAATTTCACATGGGACTTATTTCTATAAAAATTCTATGAGAGATTCTGACCTGAGGAATGACACTAGCATAGGGTAGATGAATTCCACAACCTTAGATAGTTCACTATGATTGTAGTAGAGTATGAGCACAATTTTTATGAGCTCATGCCCTTTTTGGGAATTAGTGATAACCTAGCACAGTTGTCGCAACATCTCATCAGAGGCTTGAATAACCATTTAATTGGGGATGTTAAGGTATTTGAACCCAAAACCCTCAAAGATGTGGTACATTGAGCCATTCTTGTAGAGGAGAGAGTTAACCTATGTCATGGGGGTTTTTTGGGAGCACCTACAATATTAGGATCTAAGGGTAACCACAAACCAGGTGGTGGTAGGAAACCACCTATTGGGGACAATCAGCAGTAAGGAGGATCTTATCCTCCAACTCAAAATGGTGAAAATGGTTCTATCTCTAAGAACTATTGCAACATGTAGTGCAATAAATGCAACCAATATGGCTTGTCATCTCAGAGTATTCATTCTTATCCTAGTGGGGGTAGTGTTTAATAGTTTAGTGTACCTAGAGTATAGAGGAGTTTTGATGGAGAGTGTTTCTCATGTGGAAAATGTGGACACGAGTCATCACATTGCCCTCAAGAGAAATCATAATTCTCAAGTTAGAGACCTACAATTGGAGACATGGGTAGGTTCAAGAGAGTGTTCTTAGTGGAGTCATATCCTCCCACAAGGGGAAAGATTCCAATGGGACCTACACAGTGAGTTCTTTAGTTTTACCATTCTTGTAGGCTTCTAGGAGTAAGCCTAAGTCTTGGGAGGTGGATGTAGTGCATGCCCCGAGTTTGCATTTTATTATTATTTATAAACTCTTGTACTACAATTTTATGATTGAGTAGCAACATTATTTTTAGATTATCATATATTGTTTCATATTCAAGTGATTTTATGATGAGATTACTAGGTACTCTATAATTCATGTAGGCATAAGGATTATTACAGTGATTCTAGTTATTGATGATGATTAGCTAGATGGATTATCACATGTGCTTTTGTATGGATATTTACCCCATACTGCATGTGTATGGTGCGTGCGTGTGTGTGTGTGTATTTTCTTTATGTATGATGTTTCTGATGTGGTTAAGGAAGCGAGTCATAGTCACCTGCTAGTCAGGATCTACATGAAGCACCACTTCCTACCATTGCTTATTTAGCTTAGTATATATGTGTTTGTAAAAGCATGAATTTTGTGCAAATTTTAAGTAATGGGTATTGACTTCCTTGAATTGCCAAGACGAGCCTACCCTATCGCATTATCTTAATGGTAAGAGAGGGTAGATAAATTCGTAAGTCCAGAGTCTAACCTTTAAACCCATTTGTCCTAGAAAATTAGGACAAGTATCTGAGTTGCTTACCTTTGGAATGTATTGTATGACATAAATTTGTGATTATAACCATTTAGTTTGATCTTGGATGTGTTTTTCTATAATGGGTTTTCATATTTTGTCCAATAAGTCTTTGGTGAATTTTCTATTAATTAAGTCAAATGAAATGATTAAGTTAATGGTTTAATTTAATGAACAATTATTATGATAATTTAATACTTAATTATATTTAATTAATTTGAAGAATTAATTAAATAAAAAGAATTAAATTTAAAAGTAAATGTTAGAAGTTTAATTTTAGAATGTAACTATAGTAATTTAATTTAATAATAATGTATTTGAGAGTTCATTTGTAAATAAATGCTAAATACTATTATTAGTTAAGTTAATAAATATTTTATCAATTAATGTTTCAAAAATAAATTAAAAGTGAAAAATATATCAATTTATTAAATGTTTGATAATTGCATAAAGTGTGCATGAGATTAAAATTTAATAAATTAATTAAAAGAAGAAGTCAAGTGAAATTAAATAAAGATATTTTATATTTAAATAAATGTGAATAAAAAAGATGAAGGAAAGATAATAAAGAGTTAATGTCTGGTGAGCAACTAGTCTACTTGGGTGATTGCACAATTAGTGCCTCGAATTTAGGAGAGAATTCCTTATCACCAATTCAAGGTTCATTTTTGAGGGACTGTGAATTATTGAGAAGGAAATTTTGAAGAGAGAAGGTTTTGAGAGTAGAAATTTCTCTCACAAATCTTTTTGGGTATAGCGATTTAGCATAAGAGTCCAAGTTGATTCTTGTGATTAATTCACATAGTTAAATAGACTTTTTCTTTCCTTGGCATCTTCATGATTGTGGATTGTAAATCTGAATTTCTCTGTAATGAATCCTTGAATATTTCAATATTGTAAATTACTAATATGCATGTCAATATCTTCTATATATGTGGAGATTTAAAATAAAGTAAAAACCCTCATTCTATAGATCTGGAGTCACAATTTTATTTGGGAAGTGTTGGAAATTATATGGAAATTTTATACTGAAAAGTCAAATGGTTTGCTAAATTTTCTGTATCAGAGTTTTGGTCAAAATTTTGTTATGATAAATTTGTTTTAAAAGTAAATCTTAAATGAAAATTTATAAAAATTAAAAAATTAAAAAATATATATATATAAATGGGGGCAGGGCCACCACACCCCCACCTCACATTCCTTACCTTTAAAGTGACTTACTACCATTGATGCAAGGACTGCGACAATGATAGTACTATCTACTGTCATGACTGTAGACCCCTATGGAAGCCATAGAGTGGTCATAGGCCTTTATAAAATAAGCCTTGTTTTAAATAAATTTTATAATTTATTTTGTTTTATGTTTTTAAAAATTGATTATTAAAAATTAATAAGATTTAAAATTTTAATTATTATTTATTTAATAATTTTATTAATAAATTTCATTAATACTTATTATTTTAATAAATAATAAATGAAAGATTAAAATGATTATCTTATATGATTATGGATTAATTTAATTAAATGTAATCTAATTAAGTTTAATTAATAATGGAAGTTATTCTATAAAGTTTTAAAATTTATTTAATTATTATTTTAATAATTTAATAAATAATTACCCTTAGAGTATTTTTAGAAAATTGACTTAAAATCAAATAGGGGTAATCTTGTATTTTACTTGAATATAAGAATGGGTTAAAGTGTAAGGGTAAACTGTGAATCTCATCTACTTGAAACGTTCATTAAGCTAAAAATTGAAACCTTAGTTTTAATTCAACAATATTTTTTTAAAATGAAACCAAACTATGAAACGTATACTATGTTATCAATATGTTGTCTATGTTTTGGGTTTGGGTTGACTAGAGTGTTGACCAATTTTAGGACATCTACTAAATGCTTGAGAGTTATATGATTGTGGTACTGGTCAGAACTGATCTTGATCTTTTAAACTCATCCATGGTAATGAGTTAGTATGCTCTCTAATGAGTTTTTTTATATTGTTGGTGATTGATTTTAGTATTATTATGAGATAACGTGATGAAAGCTATGACCTTCTTGACTTAACCATTTTGAGTCTTCGATTAGTATTCTTGCGATGCTTTCTAGTTGCTTGTAGAGAATTGATAGATTATTTTGATTTATCTTTTGATGCTTTCCAGTCACTTGTATAGGACTGAGTTTATATTATATGATTCTTGTTTTGTGATTTCATGAGCTTAGGGTAAGTTATCTATATGTAATGTTGGGAAATGTCTTGCAATGGAGATCAAGGCCCTAAGTGGTTGCCAAGGTAACCCATTGTAAGTTGTTAAATAAGTGAAAACACTACTCTAAATGAGAGTAAAATGAACCTAACAAGAGACTTTGTATGTTCTTTCCCATGCCTCGAGTTCCAGTATAGACTACGATGGAAGTAGAGAGAATGTTTGGTTGTGACCATGCATCGCTAGTATGCCTTGTCAGTATGAGAGGGTACTAGTGCCACATAGGGTCATTAGGGGGCCGAGGTCCTAAGAGACTACTAGGGTAACTCTATTGTTGATTCATGTGATGACACTTGCCTACTTACATAGTATGTTTCCTACGTATCTATGTTGCCTCCGGTCTAGATGTCAATTTATCTTGGAACCTCTGAGTTAGATTACTTTTAGGGTTTCTTGGACTTAGAGAGTATTTTTCATATTTGGATTGATATCTTGTTTGGGACTTGATACTATCTCCTTAGGACCGAGGGAGTGGGAATTTTTGGGTTACCATGTAGTCTGGTAGTAGTGCTTTTTACTCTTACCATTGAGATCTGTCCATTGATGCCATAGCTAGATTTCCTTTTTTGCATTTCTTTTGATTCTATTCTTGCATATTATGATGGATGGTTATATCTTTATGATGGATGCTTATAACCTAATGATGGATGGATTTACTTATTGTTTTGTACTTTGTTTCATGGAACTAAAAAGGGCTATGTAATCTATTTTTATAGATTTATATTCTTTTAGCCTTTCATATACTATGACATGTACAGTGGATGATTGAGCATTCCAAATTTTATTGCCAAGTGACATTTGGAACAAACGTATATTATTTAAATGGACATTGGATTTATTTAAATGGATGTTACTTAAATTTAATATGAATTAAATCTAAATGTGATTCAGAATCTTTGCATTCTTAAAGAATGTAATCTATTATGTTTGCTTAATTATGATTGTATGTTATTGCTTCCACTACTTTATGTTTGATGTGTATGTTATTCTTTCTTTAAATTTTTTTTTTTGGAAAAATTAGTAAAACTTTAGGTTAACTCTTTTGGATCCCTTGATGGGGCATTACATCTAGTATTAGAGCTTGAGTTCTACATTGGGAGCTTTGGGGATATTGGAACACCACTAGTTGTTAACTAGTTGAATGAAAACCAAATTTAAACTATTATCTACATCTATTTCAAACTAAAATTTGAACTAGTTGTACTAAAATAGAACTTAAATTTTTGTTGTATATTTTTGAATTTGTACATTTAGACTTCAAAATAGAATTACACTTAAACCTAAAATTAGGCAAAACTAAAATTTGAACTTATTATTTTCAAAATATGTGTCTTTTAGATATGCCTTACACTAGTAGGATTTATGGTTATTATAGCATCTTGTATCTTAGATGTTAATTTTTGATGGTATATAGGATGAGATCTATTAGAGGTTGTACCCTTGGTCATGGTAGAGGTCGTGGACATGATAGAGACATTAGTATACATGAGTCTATCCATGAAGGCCTTAATTAGGAAGAGGGTAGGGAAGAGCATGTTAGTGAGCATCAGGAAGAGAACCATAGATAGCAGTAGACAAACTTAGAGGAAGTTGAGCTGAGGAGAATGATGAAGATTGTCATTGGTCAGCTACCTCCTCTCTAGGGTTTTGGTCAGGATGGGACACACTAGGTAGGATACGAGCATAGACCTAGGTCTAGGAGCCCTTGGAGGGATCAATAGAGATCAAATGTATTTTCTCAGATGAAAGACCTTCAAAGGTCCAAATTCAAACCTTTTAATGGGTTGGGTTCAAGTTATGTAGCTGAGTAGTGACTTATTGCTCTTGACAAGGTTTTTTCTATTCAAGACTTTGACACTAATTTCAAAGAAAGGTTTACTATTACTAACTTGGAACTCTTTGGAGTCACTTGGTGGACTATCAAAGAGAAGAAACTAGGTATAGACATTAACAATGTCACATGGGAGTTATTTCTAGAAATTTTTTGTGAGAGATTCCTACTAGATGAATGTCACAAAAATAGGGTAGATGAATTTCGCAACCTTAGACTATTAACTATGACCATAGTAGAGTATAAGCACAAGTTTTATGAGCTTATGCCCTTTTTGGGAATTAGTGATAACCCAACATAGCTAGCACAACATTTCATCACAGGCCTGAACAACCATCTAGTTTCAAGTGACAAGGTATTTAAACCCAAAATGCTCAAAGATGTAGTACATCAAGCCATTCTTGTAGAGCAGAGTGTTAACCTAGGTCATGGGGGTTTTTGGGGAACACCTGTAGTATTAAGATCTCAGGGAAACCACAAATTAGGTGGTTGTAGGAAACCACCTTTTGGAGGTAGTCAGTGGTAGGGAGGATCTCATCCTCCAACTGAGAGTGGTTGTGATGGTTCTATCTCTAAGAACTATCACAATGTGCAGTGCAATAAGCACAACCAGAATGACCAAGAATCTCATGGTATTCATTCCTATCCTAGTGAGGGTAGTGTTCAACAGTCTAGTGCACCTAGAGTGTAGAGGAGCTTTGATAGAGAATGTTTCTCATGTGGACAACATGGACACAAGTCATTCCATTTCCCTCAAGGGAAATCACAATTCTCAAATTAGAGACCTTCAACTTTTGAACCTAGAGTTGGAGACATGAGTAGATCTAAGAGAGTGTTCCTAGTAGAGTCATATCCTCTTATAGGGGTAAAATGTCCAATGGGACCCGCATAGTGAGTACTTGTTTTTACCATTCTTGTAGGCTTCCAAGAGTAAGCCTAAGTCTAGGGGGTTGATGTAGTGTCTACCCCTAGTTTTCATTTTGTTATTATTGTTGAACTCTTTTAGGTTAGTTTTATGCTTGATGAGTAGTAGCATTATTTTGAGATTATCAAATTTAGTTTCATATTCAATTGATTTTATGATGAGATTACTTGTTACTCTATACTTCATGTATGCATAATGATTATTATAGTGGTTTGAGTTATTGATGATGATTAATTAGATGGATTATCATATGTGTTTTCTTATAGATACTTACCCCATATTGCATGTGTATGGTGTGCACATATATTTTCTTTCTGTATGACATTTATGATATAGTTAAGGAAGGGAGTCATAGTCACCTACTAGTTGGGTTCTAAACGATGCACCACTTCCTACCATTTCCTATTTAGCTTAGTATATATGTGTTTGTCCATGTATAGATTTTATGCAGATTGTAGGTAATGGGTATTGACTTCACTACATTGTCAGGATGATCGTACCCTATCGCATCATCTCAATGGTAGGAGAGAGGAGATAAATTCTTAAGTCCAAATCCTAACCCTTAAACCCATTTGTGCTACAAAATTAGGACAAGTATATGAGTTGATTACCTTCCAAATGTGTTGCATGACATAAATTTGTGATTATAACCCTTTAGATTGATCTTGTATGTATTTTTCTATAATGGGTTTTCATATTTTGTCCAATAAGTTTTTGGTGAATTTTCTATTAATTAAGTCAAATTAAATGATTTAATTTAATGTAAAATTATTATGATATTTTAATATTAAATTATATTTAACTAATTTGGAGAATTAATTAAATAAAAAGAATTAAATTTAAAGATAAAAGTTGTAAGTTTAATTTTAGAACACGGTAATATTTATTTAATTTAATAATAATTTATTTAAGAGTTCTTTTGCAAATAAATGCTAAATACAATCATTACTCAAGTTAATAAGTATTTATCAATTAATGTTTCAAAAATAAATTAAAAAGTGAAAAACGTATTTATTTATTAAAGGTTTTATAATTGTATAAGTGTGCATGAGATTAAAATTTAATAAATTAATTATAAGGAGAAGTCAAGTGAAATTAAGTAAAGATATTTTATATTTCAATAAACATGCATGAAAAAGATAAAGAAAAGATAATAAAGAGTTAAAGTCTAGCGAGCCAGAAGTCCTCTCGTGTGATTGCACAATTAGTGCCCTAAATTTTGGAGAAAGAAATTTTGGAGAGAGAAGGTTTTGACAGGAGAAATTTCTCTCACAAATCTTTTTGGGTGTAATGATTTACCATCAAAGTCTAGGTACATTTTTCTAATTAATTCACATAGTAAATTACGCTATTTCTTTGCATGTCTTCTTAATGACTATGGATTGTAAATCCACATTTCTCTGTGATGAATCCTTGAATATTTAAATATTGTAAATTACTAATATGCATACCAATATCTTTTGTACATGTGGAGATTTAAAATATAGTAAAAACCCTCATTCTATAGGTTTGGAGTCACAATTTTGTTCGAGAACAGTTTGAAATGATATGAAAATTTTATATTGAAAAGTCAAATTGTTCGCTGAATTTTCCCTATCAGAGTTTGGGTGAAAATTCTGGTAAAAAAAAAAATTAAACAAAATTATGTTATGGGAATTTTTTTTAAAAAGCAAATCTTATATAAAAATTTATATAAATGGGGTAGGGGCCATGACACCCCCAACTCCCATTCCTTACCTTTAAGGTAGCTTACTGCCGCTGATGGAGGGACTGTGACAACAATAGTACTATGTATTGTCATGGCCATAGGCCCCTATGTACTATCACGAGCCTTTATAAAATATGTCTTGTTTTAAATAAATAATGTTTTTAAATATAAATTTTATAATTTATTTTATTTTATGTTTTCTAAAAATTGATTATTAAAAATTAATAATATTTAAAATTTTAATTATTACTTATTTAATAATTTTATTAATAAATTTCATTAATACTTATTATTTTAATAAATAATAAATGAAAGATTAATATGATTATTGGTTAATTTAATCAAAAGTCATCTAATTAGGTTTAATCAATAATGGAATTTGTTCTATAAAGTTATAAAATTTATTTAATTATTATTAATAATTCTTATTTTTAATGGAATCGATAATTATTATTTAAATGATTTAATAAATAATTATCTGTAGAGTATTTTTAGAAAATTGACTCAAAATCAAATAGGGGTAATTCTATATTTTATTCAAATATAAGAATGGTTTAAACTATAATAGTAGACTATGAATCTAATCTACTTGAAACGTATGTTAAGCTAGAAATTGAAACCTTACTTTGAACTCAACAATATGTTCTCAAAATCAAACCAAACTATGAAACCTACACTATGTTATCTATATGTTGTCTATGTTTTGGGTTTGGTTTGACTAGAGTGTTAAACAGTTTAGGATGTCTACCAGAGGATTGGGAGTTCTGTGATTGTGGTATTATGTTGAATTGATCTTGATCTTTTATACTAAACCATGGTAATCTGTTCATTTTCTATTTGATTAGTTTGTTTATATTTTTGGTTATTATTTTCAATGTTATTATGGGTTAACCGGATGAAATTTATGACCTACTTGACTTAACCATTTTGAGTCTTTAATCAATATTTTTGGGATACTTTTCATTTGCTTGTAGAGAATTGATGGGTTATTGTGATTTATCTTTTGATGCTTTTCAGTCACTTGTATAAGACTAAGGTTCTATCATATAATTCTTGATTTGTGATTTCATGAGCTTAGGGTTAGTTATCTATATGTAATGTCAAGACATGGCTTGCAATGGAGGCCAGGGCCCTAAATGGCTTCCAAGGTAACCCATTGTATATTGTTTAATAAGTGAAAAAACTACACTAAATGAGTGTAAAATGAACCTAATGAGAGACTTTGTATGTTCTTGCCCATGCCTCAAGTGCTAGTACATACTAGGATGGGAGTAGAGAGAACACTTGGTTGCAACCATACATCCTTAATATGCCCTATGAGTATGAGAAGATACTAGTGCCGCATAGGGTCACTATTGGGCTAGGATCCTTTGGGTCTAGATGTTGATTTATCTTGGAACCTTTGAGTTAGATTACTTTTAGGGCTCCTTGGACCTAGAGAGTATTTTCAATATTTGGATTGATATCCTATTTGGGACTTGAGACTATGTCCTTAGCATGATGGGAGTGGGCCTTTTTGAGTTACCACACAGTTGGGTGGTAGTGATTTCTACTCTTACCATTGAGATTCATCCATTAATGTCATAAATGGAGTTTCTTCTCTGCATATCCTTTCATTATATTCTTGCCTATTATGATGGATGGTTATATCTTTATGATGGATGCTTATATCTTAATGATATAGATGGTTTCACATATTGTATTGTACTTTGTTTCATGGATCTGAAAAGGATGATGTAATCTATTTTTATAAATGTATATTCTTTTAGCCTTTCATATCCCATGACATGTTCAATGGATGATTGAGCATTCTGAATTTTATCACCAAGTGGCATTTAGAATAAATGTATATTATTTAAATGGACATTAGATTCTTAATTATTCTTTTATGTGGATGTGTTAATTTTTATACTTAATATTAATTAAATTCAAATTTGATTTAATGTCTTGGGATCCTTAAGGAATGTAATATGTTGTGTTTGCTTAGTTATGATTGTATGCTATTGCTTCTACTACTTTATGTTTGATGTTTATGTTATTCTTTCTTTTAAAAAAATGTTTGGAAAACTTAGTAAAACTTTAGGTTAGCTCTTTTGGATCCCTTGGTAAGGTGTTACATTTGTTTAGCTCCAACTTATTTGTTTCTTAGCTTGTACTAACTTTGTTCAATAGCTACTATCCACTCAGTCAAGCTTGGCAAATAGACTTTGTTTAACTTGCTTAGTATAACCAGCCTTCGTAACCTTAAGTAGATTATTAGTACATCATGTTATCATTGTCTTAGCTGATTCATGTACTCCTTTAGATAACATAACTCAACCTTTCCTTTAGGTGTTGTTGTTACATCTTTTGATCAAATTTTCTTCATCAATCAAATAAGTGATAGTACGTAAATCTTGTAAGTAATTGTCTTACCAAAAAATAGCAAGTTTGACATCAGTGAAAAAAAATGATTGAGACATATTGATCATACTTGTATCAATTTGTTCTCAATAATCTTATTCTTCAACAATCTCCCTCTTTGGCATTGATCACAAGCCAAACTGATAAACCAAACTAACTAGGTTAAATAGTAAGACCAACAAATTATTGAAAAGAAAATAATTCTTTGTATTGAAATCTCTCCCTCTATTAGCAACTTCCATCTTCTAAATAGGTTACAAAACTCTGTTGTGTCATCCTTATGACTCCTTCTTAATTATCTTCCTCTTTCTAGGTAGATTTATTTTCCTGTATTTTCTATCTCTCTATTAGTTGTATATCTCTTCTTTAAAGATCAGTTTAACTTTTGTGTTTCTCCTAATCAATAACTATCTCCCTCTTTCTTATATTTCCCTTGATTAGTAGCTATCTCCTACTTTGAAAACAATGCCAAAGACTTGACATCTTAATATGCAAATCAAAGCTTCTTTAGTTTCTTCCTTTATCACCTTGTTGGTGACTAATTTGTAGTTTCAACTCTTTTGCTACTATAGGTAGCTCCCAAAGTAAGATCCACTACATCAATTTGTAACATATTAAAATCAGCTTGTTGGATGTAGGAACCTCCTTTCTATTACTTAGATAGCCTTTGATAGAGATATCACCCCTAATTTAGCTCTTAGATGCTCATGAGCATCCTTAGGTATTTATTTTGTGATGATATCAACAATTTGTTCTTTTGTGTTAACATATTCCATCTTCACCTCTTTATCTTGAACTAATTCTCTCAAGTAAAGATACTTGATTGCAATTTTCTTAGTCTTTGTGTACATCATAGGATTCTTTGATATGTTTATAGCACTTGTATTACCACAATAAAGTGCCACTGGTTCTATGATCTCTACCTCCATACCTTTGAGGAGCTATTTGATCCATACAATGTTTGTATAATCTACATCATCAACAACATATTTAGCCTCAAAAATAGATTGTGAAGTGTAATTTTATTTCTTGCTAGTCCAAGTTACTCTCCTCTTACCTAAGAAAAATCTTCTCCACTAATCCTATTTTTGTCATTAATGTTCTAGCCTAATCAAAATTAGTATAGGCTCTTAATTTAAATTTCTCATTTTTATTATAGTATAGACAATACTCCTCTATTCATTTTAGATATCTAATTATTCTCTTTACAACCATCAGATGATTCTCCCTAGGATTAAGAGAGAATCTTGTAACTATCCCTCTAGATAATACAATGCTAGGTTTGCAATGTACTACATATTGTAATTTTCTAGTCATAGATGTGTACAATGTTTGATTCACCTCAGTTGAATCATCATTCTTTGACAATTTGTGTCCTATCACTAGAGGCATACCTACTGGTTTACAATCCTCCAATCCAAAAAAATTCAATATTTCCTTGACATACTTTGACTGAGTGATGTATATACCATATTTCATGTGATACAATTGCAAACCCACAAGGAACTTGATTTCTCCAAACATAGAAATCTAAAATTCTTGCTTCATTTCATTTGTGAAAGCCTTACATAGAGTATCTTGACCTCCAAATGGGTAAGTGCACCAAGTTTTGGTGCCAAAAGGGGGTATAAGTTGACACCTTTTTCTTGAAATCAATAATTTTTGAACTTTAACAAGAATTTGAAGATAGTTACGCTCAAAATTCTTAGATATGACCAAAAAAATGTAGTAGTCCTTTGAATCTAGTTTCTAAACTACTAATTTTTGTTTAAAATATTTTAGTTTTAGGTCCTCAAAAAAGGGGACCACAAAAAGTGGTACTGTTTATTCCAAACAAATATAACCTAGTACAAAGTGTGGCCCCCCTAAAATTTTAACTTCTTTTTTAAAATTCTTGAATCACTCTAGTCAAAATTTACTTAACACTATGTAGTTTATTCCAAATTTTTTGAGTAATTTTATAATGTGTATTTTTTTAATGAATTTTTTAACTAGACATATCCCAAAAATGTGAAATATTGTTGTGCTGCCCCTAGAAATGATTGAAAACTAATCTAAAATCCAAACTTCTTCTTTTCAAAGTGTGTAGAATGGAGTCTAGTTTCTAAAAAACTAAGTTGCTACAAAATTTGATGAATGAGCTAAAATCTATAGCCCAATTAGTACATGTTGGTTTTTTCTAAAAAATAGACATACATTCAAAAGAAATTATAGATGAAAGGCTTGAAATAGTTCAAATAAAAAATAAATTATATGGTTATATAGCTAACACAGAGACCTACAATGTCATGTAACCTTTTATTGATGCTCAACCACAAGGAATCTTGAAGGAGAGCACATAAGAAAAATTAATCATTTTTTGTATGTTTGTAAAAAAACACATCTCATAGCAACTTATAGACTCCAAACCTTTGGGTTGGATCCCCAAGGCAAAACCAAGTGTTAGGCTTGGTAGAATGCAAAAGTTTGAATAACACGTACGCTCTATAGCACGTGCGCACTATAGCATATAAACACTATTTATAGCTTTTTAAATTTGTGTCTCAATAGCACATGTATGCTATAGTGCACATGCACTATAGTGTGCATGCACTATTGAGACCTAAATAGTGCATAGAGAGGGAAGAAGAGAGGCAAAGAAAGAGTGAGAGAGAGAGAGGGTGTGTGTGTGTGTGTGTGTGTGTGTGTGTGTGTGTGTGTGTGTGTGTGTGTGTGTGTGTGTGTGTGTGTGAGAGAGAGAGAGAGAGAGAGAGAGAGAGAGAGTAGGGTTGGTAGAGAGAGTACATGATGGGAGAGAGGGGAAGTGTAAGAGAGAGTAGGGGTGACAAAGAGAGAGTACAAGATGGGAGAGGGAGATTGAGAGTAGGGGATGGGAGAGAGAGCAAGTGTGAGAGAGTGAGTAGGGGTGGCAGAGAGAGTATGGGATGGGAGAGGGATATTGAGAGTAGGGGATGGTAGAGAGAGAGTAGGAAATGGGAGAGGGAGTGAGAGAGGGAGAGAGAGAAGAGGATGGGAGTGTGTGTGTGAGAGAGAGAGGGTAGGGCATGGAAGAGAGTGTGAGAGTGTGAGAAAGAGTAGGGGTGATAGAGAGAGAAAGTAGGGGAAGGGAGAGGGGAGAGAGAGAGAGATTAGGAAATGAGGGAGGGAGAGTAGAGAGGGAGAGAGTGAGAGAGAGATAGTAGGCAGTGGGAGAGGGAGTGGGAAAGGGAGAGAGGGGGGATGGGAGTGTGTGTGCGAGAACTAGAGAGTAGAGGATGAGAGAGGAGTGTGTGGGTGTGTGAAAGGGAGAGATTAGGGGATGGGAGTGGGGAGAGAGAGAGAGTAGCAGATGGGAGAGGGAGAGTAGTTGGTGGGAAAGGGAGTGGGAGATGGAGGGAGGGGGGGAATGGGAATGTGTATAAGACAGAGAGAGTATGGGATGGGAGAGACATGAAGTATGAGAGAGTAAGGGTGGTAGAGAGAGAGAGTATAGGATGGGAGAGAGAGATTAAGAGTAGGGGATAGGGGGGAAAGAGAGAGAGAGGAGAAGGAGGGGAGTGCATATGTGTGAAAGAGAGAGAGTAGGGAATGGGAGAGGGGGAGAGAGAGAGTAGGCGGTGGGAGAGGGAGTGGGAGAGGGAGAGAGAGGGGGGATGGAAATGTTTGTAAGAGAGAGAGGGAGAGTAGGGGATGGGAGAGAGTTTTAAAATGTGAGAGAGAGTAATGGGTGGCAAAGAGAGAGTAGAGAGGAAGAGAGAGAGAGAGAGAGAGAGAGAGAGAGAGAGAGAGAGAGAGAGAGAGAGAGAGAGAGAGAGAGTAGGTGATGGAAGAGGGTGTAGGAGAGGGAGAGTGAGTTAGAGATAGAGTAGGGGATGGGAGAGGAGAGAGAGAGAGGGGGGGATGGGTGTGTGTGTGTGTGTGTGTGTGTGTGTGTTGGTGTAAATAAGTATTTACTTATTACACTTACTTAAGTTTTACTTAGGTTAATGCATTATTTAATTATTTTGCGTTATTTTATTATTATTTTAGGTGAGACACTTAGGAGTTTGTGAAATCTCATTGAGTTATGCTACTCTAATTATGCACATGGTGTCTACAACACAAGAGTATGCATCATTCACTGAGTTCTTATGATGACAACACAATTTTCCGCACTCCTTATTTAGCACATGTTGTCTACTCCATTGATTTGCGTGCTACACCATTGTAGGCTTATCCTCACATCATCGCACTTAGTCCTATGCTTAATGGAGGATAATCCATATCTGTTGGACATGTGCCTAGTTGTATGACATGTCATGGTGCTAGATTCTAGACATTCTAGAAGCTCTCCTGAGGCCTCTATATTCAAGCACTCCTAGTGTACTCTCATGTTGATTGTATCCAATTATTGAATGAATATCATCATTCTGATCATACTCTGCCTATTTTGGTCTACTCTGTGGTATTGTTGAGTTCTTTTGTTCTTCGGTGAATTTTGGCCTAAGCCAAATTCTTACATGGTATTAGAGCCAAGGAGGATTCTCATCACGTAGTCGTTCGAGACCGTTTATGCTTTAGCACCTATATTGGGTGAAAGTTGATCGTGAGGCAAATTTTTTTTGCAAAATGGCACCGATTTGCAATTGGGTATGATTGTTTCATGATTTGATTATTTATTTTGTCAAATCTGAATTATTTCTCTGCAATTTTTTGGGTATTTTCCGAAAGTATTTTTGGCACTTTTATTGCCCGCTAGAGCAATTTTTATCTGTAATTTTTATTATTCAAAAAAAAAATTTCCAGACCTAGGCGATCAAATCTCGAATTTTTATTGTTGGTGGATTATTTATTTATCGTAGGGTTTTAATTAATCTGTGGCCGCATATAACCTGCGATGCGTACCTTGGAAATTTCAAGAAGGTCTCACAGGCAGCACACCCCTAACCGACGGCTTAGTCAATTTTGATAGATGGAGAAAACACACCCAGATCTCCACCACACAGGATGGCAACGAGACAACAATCTCAGTGAACTCACTCATCACCGGTGGATTGGTTTACATTAACATCTGCGATAGGTGCTTTATAAAGTCTGCAGAGTTACCCGCACCCACAATATGGGATAAATCAGCAGACCTCCAGCGATCACCATAACAGTCTCCGGCACCAAGAAACACTGCTTCGACGACAGTCTGCAGCATTTTCTAGCATAGAAAATTAATACCTCTGGCAGCTCAAACTTGAAAACTCTAGAGGCAGACTTCCAGAATCTTGCCCATCAATGTGGCCCACCACTGTGGAAATCCGCACACACATGGACATAGGTACTTCCACGTCGAGAACAGTCAGCAGTGACACAAACATATAGTTGGCAACTGAGTGGCATCCCACATCAGCTCATCCAGCCATGTCAGCATCTGAGTCATAGACACATCATCAAACACGCCAGCCTGCCATGTGGAATTTTTTGTACATATCGTACAGTTCGTACCGTACGGTGGTGACACATTAACTACTGACATCATCTGTGGCCGAATTTCTTGTTGACATTATCATTACATGTCTAAAATTGATGCCTATATGGACGTCATCCTAGGCCATTTTATAACTACTCTGATGGTTGTATAACCATCAAATTTAACCCCATCTTTTGCTGGTGCAACCCCTCGCCAAATTGATTTTGGTTTTGGTAGTCCAACTTCTAGAGGCCATAACTTGCACATCCCGACTCCAAATCAGGTGCAATTTTTTTTGAAATTGAGTAAAATTTGCTATATGTTTTCGTGGTGTAAATATTTTTTTGTTTTGGTATATTGATTGTTCAGAATTTGCATTTTTTGGCGACTGTACCTAGATAATCTTGCATTTTGCAACTTCAAACGCTCTGTACAGTAACATCTGGAGTCAAAAATAGGTTTTTTTTTTTTTTAAAGTGCATATTTTTTTGTCTACTTTCTAGATCTACCATCAAATTATAGTGTTGTGTGGACAAAATTGTCGCTTTTAGCAATAAGGCCTTACTTTGCTTTGTAATGCTTCAATATTGTAGCACATTGCAAAGTTTCAGATTTGTACTCCATTGAGAAGTTGTAAGAAGCAAAATTAGAAGTCCACGAAGGCAAAAATTGGCAAGTGGCCCATTGTAATCACACTACTAATAAAGTGCCCAAAGCATCTATTTTGGGGGGGGGGGGGGGGGGGGTTTCTTGATTTAGTGAAAAGGGGGGTATTCTTGGTGTTGTGTTCTCTCTTTTTTGCATATTTCTTTCATTTTCTACATTATGGGAAACTTTAAGTTTCCTAAATTAACTCCTCATAACTATGCTACATGGTATATAAAAATGTTGTATCACTTAATGCATAATGGAGTTTCACAATATGTAGATGGTACTCTTCCTAAACTAGCAGGTGATAATGTATCAACAAGTGAAATTTTTGAATGGGTAGCCATGGATAGAAAAGCCCTAGGTGATATATGTTTGGGGGTAGATGATAAGATCATGTATCAAATCATAAAATGTACTACATCCAAGGAAGCTTGGGATACCCTCGAAAACCTTTATGGTAAAGGGTCTGAAGAAGATGTGTTCAAAATTGAAGATGAGCTTGTTTCCTTAGATCCTAAGTCATATGACTCCATACAGGACTTCATCATCAAGGTGAATGAATTAATGACAAAGCTTACTAATTGTGGAAATTCTATCAAAGATGATAGATTGATCTATCTTATCCATAACAAGCTGCCATCTGAATATTCCACATTTGTATCTTCTTTTAACACCTCAAAGACTACCTTAGGGTCTGCCTACAAGAAAGTCACTTTTGATGAATATACAAAACTGTTGGATGATGAAGAAAAGAAGTTGAAAACAATAGGGATTCTCAAATCACCTTAGTCCAAAGCATTGGTGGCCAACAATGAGGGTTCTCAACATTCAGCTAGACAATCTTCAAACAAAGGAAAGGGTAAGAAGAAATGGAAGAGTAAATCTGAGGATGCAGAAAAGACAACACCACAATCAAATCAACAAGGCAAGTCCTTGAATTCCAACAACAAGAAAGGGGACAATAATAAGGAGAAGAAGAAGTGTGTTTATTGCAAGAAATTGGGTCATGAAGAGCATGAGTGTTATCTCTAAAAGATTGATGAATTGACCAACGTCATGCATAAACATAATGTTCCATTGCCTAATGCTTACAAGGAGAAGGGATCTTCTTCACATTCAAAGGGAAAAGGGCAAGCACTCATGGCTAATTCAAACTCTTCAAAAGAATGGATATTTGACTCTGGTGCCTCATATCATATGGGTTCTTCAAAGGAGGATTTTTCTTCATTGAATCACTCAAAGGTACCACACATCTTCATGGGGAATGATAGAAAAATGGAAGTTGAAGGAAAAGGAAACATTGAAATGGAAAATGGAGAGTTTCAAGAGGTTCTCTATGTTCCAAATGTAAGTTCAAATCTCCTATCAATCTACCAAGTCACTCACTTTGGAGATGGACATAGAGTTGAGTTCCTTCTTGACTCAGTTCAAGTGCATAGTCTTAAAGATAATTCCTTGGTTGTAGTAGGGAAAGTGAATGATCACAAGAGGTTGTACTCTTTCTCACATTTTGTACCCAAGTCTCCTTCAAAGGCCTTGTTAACACAATCTCATTCAATCATGCAATTATGGCATGAGCGATATGGTCATCTTGACTATCGCTATCTTTAGCAACTTTGCACATACCACATGGTGAAAGGTCTACCTCAAATCAACTTTTCTAAGGGTAAATATTCATTAGATTCAGTGGATATGCATCCAGAGGAGAAGTTACAAAGAGGGAAGTCTTCTAGAGCAACAAATGTTCTATAGATGGTTCACATGGTATTAGCAGGTCCTTTTGCATTCAGCCAGGGTTGCTACATACTTACCTTAGTTGATGAGTTTTCAAGGTTCACTTGGGTCTACTTTCTGCATTGTAAGGATGAAGTTTTTGACGAATTTCTAGACTTCAAGGCCCATGTAGAATGGAAATCTAGAAAGGCCATCAAAGTACTCCAAATGGATAATGGAAACATGGATGTGAACAGAAGACTTAAGGATTTTTGCACACATGAGGGCATTGATCTTCAGACACCTTCAGCATTCAGTTCGCATAAGAAACATGTTGCAGCTTTGAGGATCCAAACTCTTAAGTCTATGGCAAGTTGCATGATTCATGCCAAGTCTCTAGATCCATCATTAGAAGTCAAAGAAATCTCTAGTGCCACTCACATTCTTAATCATTCTCCTCATCCAGCCTTAGATGGAAAAACTCCTTTTCAGGCATGGTGTGGCAGAAAACCTATTGTGACAGACTTTAGAGTCTTCGGTTGTCCTACATGGGCAAATAGATCTTCCAGGGGATGCAAGGCACATACATCTCAACCTTGTACTTTCATTGGTTATGAAGACAGTGTGAAGGCATATAGACTTCTTAATCCTGAGACACATCAAATTTTTGTGGAGAAGGATGTACATTTTGAGGAAAGTTCTCCAAGCTTGTCCTCTACTCCTCTTTGCACATCATATAGTGTGTATACTGATAGTGATTCCAGTAATAGTGCTTCAATAGTTTTAGACATGTGGAGTTCTATCGATAGATACAGTGAGAGGTCACTTCATCAGTTTAGTCCACATGCATACATTGCCACAATGATAGGTCCAGAACAATAGGGTACATTTAGTCTTCTAGATACAGGTTCAGTGACAGATTTGGGGGATACTATTCATGATTTTCCTCTTCTTCTTGATGCAAAAGATCCTTCTTTAGTTGTCACAAGGGTTCCAGACTCTCTTGTTCATTCTCTATAGGATCAATCATCATAGGTTGAAGTGAATGTGGATACTTATGATCAATAGTTGCAACAGGGTTCTTCATCAGTTGCAGGGAGAGACAGTTCTTTGGGATAGGTTCTTTAGCCAGTTGAGCAGGTTTTAGAGACATCACTTATTCATGGGATTCTTTCCACACACAGCAGAAGCGTCTCATTTGTACCCTTGGCATTGTTTCTTCCTAAGGGGAGGAACACCATTCTGCACTCTTGGATCAGCTTCTTCATTGCAGCATTCATTGTTCAAAATTCTTCTTTGGGGGGTGCAGCCTATCCTATCTCTCTACCTCTTCTCATCATTCTCCTATGTGTATATTGGATGTATGTCGTAATGGGGGGGTCTTGATTACTCCATCTATCCATGCATCCTGCTTTATCTCTCCTTTTGGGGGAGGGTTTTCCCCATGAGGTTTTCCCTCTTTCCCTGCTTTATGGGAGATTCCATATCATTATGTACATGGGTACCTAGCATGGCCTAGTAGCTAGGACCCATATTGCCTTTTAGATTGCGTAAGATTAAGGGCATTCCCCTAACTTGCATTTAATGAGGGGTGTTGGTGTAAATAAGTATTTACTTATTACACTTACTTAAATTTTACTTAGGTTAATGCATTATTTAATTATTTTGCATTATTTTATTATTATTTTAGGTGAGACACTTAGGAGTTTGTGAACACTCATTGAGTTATGCAACTCTAATTATGCTCATGGTGTCTACAACATAGGAGTGTGCATCATTCACCGAGTTGTTACGATGACAACACAATTTTATGCACTCCTTATTTAGCACATGTTGTCTACTCTACTGATTTGCGTGCTACACCATTGTAGGCTTATCCTCACATCATTGCACTTAATCTCGTGCTTAATGGAGGATAATCCATATCTGGTGGAGATTTGCCTGGTTGTATGACATGTCATGGTGCTAACTTCTAGGCATTCTAGAAGCTCTCCTGAGGCCTTTATATGTAGGCACTCCTAGTGTACTCTCATGTTGGTTGTATCCAATTATTGAATGAATATCATCATTCCGATCATACTCTGCCTATTTTGGTCTACTGTGTGCTATTGTTGAGTTATTTTGTTCTTGGGTGAATTCTAGCCTAAGCCAAATTCTTACAGTGTGAAAGAGAGAGTAGGGGATGGAATAGGGGAGATAGAGATAGAGAGAGAGTAGGGGTGGGGGAGAGAGAGAGAGAGAGAGAGAGAGAGAGAGAGAGAGAGAGAGTAGGCAGTGGGAGAGAGAGTGGGAGTGATAGACAGAGTGGAATGGGAGTGTGTGTAAGAGAGAGAGTAGGGGGTGGGAGAGAGTTTGAGAGTGTGAGAGAGAGTAAGGGTAGCAGATAGAGAGTATGGGATGGGAGAGAGAGAGAGTGAGAGAGTAGGGGATGGGAGAGAGAGAGTGAGAGATTAGGGGATGGGAGAGAGAGAGAGAGAGTAGAGAGGGAGAGAGTGAGAGATGGTAGGTAGTGCAAGAGGGAGTGGGAGAGGGAGGGAGAGGAGAGATGGGAGTGTGTGAGAGAGATCTAGAGAGTAGGGGATGGGAGAGGAGGGAGAGAGGGGGAGATGGGAGTGTGTGTGTGTGTGTGTGTGTGTGTGTGTGTGTTTGTGTGTGTGTGTGTGTGTGTGAAAGAGATAGAGTAGGGGATGGGGGAGGGGAGAAAGAGAGAGAGATAGAGAGAATAGGGGATGAGAAAGAGAGTAGGTAGTGGGAGAGGGATTCAAAGAGGGAGAGAAAGGGGGAATGGGAATGTGTATAAGAGAGAGAATAGGGGATGGGAGAGAGTGTGTGAGAGAGTAGGGGATGGGGGAGAGAGAGAGAGAGAGAGAGAGAGAGAGAGAGAGAGAGAGAGAGAGAGAGAGAGAGAGAGTAGGAGATGAGAGAGAGACTAGAGTAGAGATGGAGAGAGAGAGTGAGAGAGATATATAGTAGGTAGTGGGAGAGAGAGTGGGAGAGGGAGAGGGAGAGAGAGGGGGATGGGAGTGTGTGTCAAAGATCTAGAGAGTAGGGGATGGGAGAGGACAGAGTAGGGTATGGGAGAGGGGAGAGAGAGTAGGGGATGGCGAAGAGAGAGGGATTGGGAATGTAAGAGAGAGAAAGAAGGGGATGGGAGAGAGTGTGAGAGTATGAGAGAGTAGGGGGTGGTAGAGAGAGTACAAGATGGGAGAGAGAGAGATTATGGAATGGGATAGAGTGTGAGAGAGTAGGGGATGGGAGAGAGAGTGTGAGAGTAGGGGGTGGGGGAGAGAGAGTAGAGAATGAGAGAGATATAGTAGGTGGTGGGAGAGGGAGAGAAGGGGGGGATGGGAGATGGGAGTGTGTGTGAGAGATCTTGAGAGTAGAGGATGGGAGAGGAGAGAGAGAGGGGGGATGGAAGTGTGTGTCTATGAAAGAGAGAGTAGGGGATGGGAGAGGGGAGAGGAGAGAGAGAGAGAGAGAGAGAGAGAGAGAGAGTAGGTGGTCGAAGAGGGAGAGAGAGTAGGTGGTGGAAGAGGGAGATAGGGGGGATGGGAGTGTGTGTAAGAGAGAGAGTAGGGTATGGGAGAGAGTGTGAGAGAGTGAGAGAGTATGGGGTGGCATAGACAGAATGAGATTGGAGAGAGTGTGATAGTAGGGGATGGGATAGAGAGAGTAGAGAGGGATAAAGTGTGAGACAGAGAGAGTAGGTGGTGAGAGAGAGAGAGAGTGGGAGAAGGAGAGAAAGAGGGGGGATAGGAGTGTGAGTGAGAGATCTAGAGAGTAGGGGATGGGAGAGGAGAGAGAGTGAGAGAGAGTAGGGGATGGGAGACTTAAGAGAGACTGAAAGAGAGTAGGGGATGTGAGAGAGAGAGAGAGAGAGAGAGAGAGAGAGTAGGTGGTGGGAGAGGGAGTAGGAGAGGGAGAGTGAGAGAGAGAAGGGGATGGGAGAGAGAGAGTAGGCAGTGGGAGAGGGAGAGACAGAGTAGGGGATGGGAGAGGAGAGAGGGTGAGAGAGAGTATGGGATGGGAGAGAGAGAGAGAGAGTAGTCAGTGGGAGAGGGAGAGTGAGAGAGAGAGAGAGAGAGTATGGGATGGGAGAGGGGAGAGAATAGGGAGAGAGAGAGAGTAGGGAATGGGACAGGGGACAGAGAGAGAGGCCCAAAAGAAAGAGGGGGGATGGGAGTGTGTGAGATAGAGAGATTAGGGGATGGGAGAGGAGAGAGGGTAAGAGATTAAGTGGTGGGAGAGGGATAGTGAGAGAGAGTAGGGGATGGAAGAGGAGAGAGAGTGAGAGAGAGAGAGTTGGGGATGGGAAAGGAGAGAGAGCAAGAAAGTAGGGGATGGGAGAGGATAGAGAGTGAGAGAGTAGAGGATGGGAGACAAAGAGTGAGAGAGAGCAGGCAATGGGAGAGGGAGAGAGAGAGATAGTAGGGGATGGGGGATGGTGGGATGGTGGGATAGGGAGAGATGCGTTTTGACATAGTGCGTATGCACTATGTGAAATCACCAAAAAATGGTCACAAAGAAAGTTTGAGTCCCTTTTGATCCATATTCTACTTTTTGTCTATTGTGCATTCTATTGTTCTAACAGAAAACACGAGTTTCAGGCTGTTGGAAGTTAGCAAACACTATTTGAAGACTTTTTGAAGCTAGCAAACACCAAATTCAATCATTGGATCGACTTTTTGAATATTCTTTTTATAGAAAAGGTTGGTGTAGTCCTTTTTAAATATTGATTGTTGATATATAGAGAAAAAATTGATTATAATTTGACATGTTGTTTAATATATAGTGAATTCATTAAAATTTATATGTTTGAATTAATTGTTATCTGGAAATGGTTAGAAATTTGGCAAGTTGTTTGATATATATTGTGTATTCATTGAAATAATTGTAATTTTTATATGTATTTGAATGATTTGTAATTTACAAGTTCTAAGTAACTTAGATGTTTGAATAATTTGACATGTAGAATTCATCATCATGCCAAGGAAGAAATCAAAAAATCAAACAAATGAAGATAAGGAGACAAATTTGGCAATTAAAAGTGATAAAATGAAAATTACAAAGCAATAATAAAGAATTGACTTTCGAAGAGGATCAAGAACCACCAATACAAAGAAATAAAGAGGAAGAATTGGAAAGACAAAGAGAACGAATGAAACTATTGTGCTTAAGAAGACAATTGAATTGTGAAGCTACACCATCTTCCAATGTTGGAGTCATATCATCCTCTCATGTTGACGAGACACTAATTTGTAGATCTAATGATGTACACACTAAATCATGTCATGTTGAAAGCACAACATCAACATATCAAGTAGGTGATATTCCATCTTTTGCATCTTATTTTCAAGGCACATTATCTTCGGTTCAAGGTACACAAAACACTCAACCTTATGTTGATGTCCAAAATGTTGAGGGAATGGAAGTGATTATAACACCCTCTAGAATTCATTTTAGAAGACCAAAATATTTGATTGATATTGATACTAATATTTTGAAATCAATGCTTGACATGATTAGCAAGTGCACTTATCAAAGAAAAGTTAATTGTATGTGGAGATTATTCTTTGAAGAATTAAATATTATAGGTCAATGCCAATTATTTGGTGAAATGATAAGGAATTTTAAATTTAGGCCTATCATGAAGTTTCTTGGGCTAAGAATGATGGATGATTCAAATGAAAAGAGAATTTTAAAGAATCTAATGAGTTCTTATGACAAAGTGAGTTCTAAATCACACATCAAAGATAGTAATATCACAAGATGAGTACTTACATCAAAAATAGTAAGTACCCAAATGAAGAAAGCTTGAACCATGAGAAAGATAAGAAAAATATTGAAAATTGGTAGAGGTACTCTAAGGAGAGCCATGCTAACATGTGAGAGATTGGAAGATCCAACAAAAAATGAGTTATGAACATTTAGTAGTAGACTACTGTGAAAGGGTAAATAAATTAGTGAAGCTTTGAAATCATTGATTGAAGATTTTTGGAAAAATAACACACATGTTTCCCCTAATAAAAGAGATTTTGTAAGGAGGATTGGTAGACAAAATCATGACCCACATGCAAAATATTTTTTGGACTCAACTCAGACACAATTTTTTGCAAAATTTATTGGTATGTATTCTCAAATTTGAATAAGTCAAAGATTTTTGAGATGGGTAAACCTTTTTATGTGAAGATAAATGACACGTGCACAAATTGTTTTAGATTAAGGTAAAAGCAGGTTTTGAAGGGCCCTCGAAACCCTTTAACAAAAAGAGAAAAGATAAAGCAATAAAACCACTAGGAGAAAATTCCTAAAACCAACAACAAAACTAGGTCACATGCACAATTTGTTGTTGTAAGATACATATTGAATTTTCTAACCATTTTGATTTTTGTAGGTATATATGTGTTTTTTTGCATTCTAAGTTTGTTTTGTAGGATTGTGACATGAATGAGCCACCAAGGTTTTCAACGGAATTCATATCCAACATTTTATGTGAAATAGGGGATGGCCAACAATTTTACAAGATATCATGCTTGGATGATACATGCTTATTTTGTGGTTCTTTGCAACTTTTATCAACTTGTGAACATATGGATAGTACACATGCAATTGGAAATGAAATAGTAGATTACAAAAAAATTAGGATAGTGACATATGCTCTAAAAAATGGGAAATAGGATAAAAGATGTGATTTAGTCATTGAAAATATTCTAGTATATGAGTTCATGAAGATTTTTTGTGAAAAGATTATTTACGAGTATGCAAGGCATACACATAGAGCTCAATGGATGGATTTGAAATTCAAGTTGTGCAAGGATACATTTCCACTAGATACCATTGTTTTAGTTGTAGACTTCATGAAGAACTACACAATACAACTACAAAATGAGGTGTAAGACAAGTATTATACTTCATAACAGGTTTCCATATTTGTTTACATAACATTCATGCATTCACCTACAAGTACAGAGGATGACAAGAAGATTTTGAGGGAGTACCATTTTTACACCAACGACGATCGATCACATTCTACAAAGTTTGTACATGATTTTTTCAACTATTTTATGGAGATTTGGCTAATAGGAGCATAACATATCATCAGCACATTATTTGGTTAGACAATTGCACATCTCACTTCAAGAATGCATGGATGTTCTATTAGTTAAGTAGGATGCATAGGTTGTGTAGAGTTGAATATATGTGGAACTTCACTGAGGCTGGTCATGGAAAGGGAGAGCACAATGGTGCAGGCACATAAATCAAAAGAGCCTTAGCTCGTGAAGAACTAAAGTACAAAGATGGAGCAATATAAATAGATGAAAAATCCATCATCTAGTGTTGTTACAGTACAATGGGTCCAGGTAAGGAAGTTGAGTCTATGGTTCATAGATTTTTTTGGTTGATAGATAATACTAATATTGCACCATATGAGGATTGTTGTACACTAATAGGATCTAGTGAGTTGCACTCTTTTGGAAGCTCTAATGCAAGTTTATGGAGTATCCACAGATTAAAAATGACATGTTATTGTCCATCACGTGCAAAGACAAATTGAGATGATTGTGAGTCAACTAAATGGGTGCATAAATGGGATATATAGATTTTGGACCCAACTGACACCTATCATTCCCCATAAGCATTGGAAATAGTAGAGATGGATTTGTCTATTAACTTTGACCACTTGTTTGATCTAGTGCAACCTGATTATATATATATATATATATATATATATATATATATATATATATATATATATATATATATATATATATATTTTTTTTTTTTTTTTTTTTTTTCAATATGTAACTTCATATCTTTTACTTAAGTATTTTCTAAATTAATGACCACATTTTGTACATTTGTCACTGCAAGCCATGTTTTTGTTGTTATTGCACCTAAATACAATGAAGAAGGGACATATTATTATTTGTTTTGTTGTGTCTAGGCCAAACAAAAACTGGATCACTCGGTTATAGATGGTGAAGGTTTAGAGTACCATATTGGTGCAGTGGTTGTAACTGACACATGTGGCTTAGATAATATTCTATAAAGAACCCTAACTTGTGGTTATTCAAGGTTTAGCAAACAAAGAGGAAGATTATGCATTATTCAAACCTTTTTGTTGCATCAAATGTCCACTTGATAAAATATTGTGGAAAACTACATAATAAGTTTCTTTAAAAATTTCGTGAGTCACACCACAAGGCAATACTTGAGACATTAAAATGTAGAGAAGATCCAGTTGGTTCATTATATTGAATAGGGAGAGAGGAAGAGAGAGAGAAAGAGTGATCAATTGGATCCAAATACAATGTTGCAACCTTTCCCTCAAGACTGTCCACATGACAATGTGGGTATTTTTATTATGTGTAAGTGATGAAATAATTTTATATCATAGATTGTATGTTTAGAATTGTTCAAAATCTAGATACATTATTTGAATTTATATTAGATTCTTTAATAAGACCCATTTTTAGATTAGTCATTTCAATAAGTAAAAGTTTAGATCAAAATGTAATGGAAAAACATGAAAATTGTTAGGATATGAATACTTTTTGATGTAAAGTCATGATTGTGTGCATGTAACTAGAAACATGAAACTGGCGAAAGCAAGGATATAATGGGAGAAGTTTCCAAGACTCATCAAGCCATTCAGTAAGCCACTTGATCATTGCTAGAAGCTCAAACAAATATGTTTTTGCATTTGGAACATTGTTACCAATAATGATATTATGAATAACATGCTTTTATCTTTTATTTGTTTTGTCATCTATAATTATTTTAGATAGACTCCAAAACAAATTTTTAGAAACATAAACTTATAAAACCCATCTTATAAATTTTTCAAATGTTGTCTATTTGGAAGTGTTAAGACCAAAGTGTATGATCTTTGGTTCACTCCTAGTCACGAGATTCAAGTTTTGAGCATGTGTATGGGTTTGGGGGTCAAATGCTTTAAGGATGACCATAGGTTCTTATGTTTGTTCACTCTTAGTCTCAATATTGTAAGGTTGTGATTATGTGTAAGAAACCGCACCCTTAAGGATAATTATAGATGGTTAGTCAATGTTTGATTTGTATCCTTCCTTTTTCCCTTTAGACTTAAACATATTTATGTTCTCACAAGTTGGCTTAATCATACGTGGTTGAACTTTGCAACCTATTTTTCTTCCTAGAACTTTCTTCTTGTTCATGCTTGGGTACCTAGGTTCATTGAAAATATTATCATCAGTATTAGTCATAAGTCCATCCACCTTAACTTTCTTATCATCAATGAAATCTTGAATGAAGTATTTAAGTTTCATATAATTTGATGTAGAGTGCAAAAATGGAAGCACAACCTTAAGGCCCAACCCTAAAACCAACACTCAAGATGTTCAAAGGATTGAACAATTGGTTTGTCTCACTTCAAAAAGTGTATACCTCTACAAGGAGCCTCTATGAGGGTTTTAAGACTCACTATACACAAGTATGACACAAAGTAATTTGAGCCAAACTGAGCATTTAAGGACAAGTTTCCTTAATTTGGGTAAAATAGGGATTTTATGGTTCTAGGGATCACAACTTCCAACAAAGTCTAGAAACTACTTAATCAAAACCCAACTAAGAAAAATCGACCACTAGTTGCACTCCCAACAACACACAACACAAATTACAAGAAAGGACCTAGAATCCTATTAGGTCTCTAATCCTTGATTTTTGCCACTAACTTGAAAACTTCCTAAAAGACTTAAGGAAAAAATCATAGTTCTAGATATCCTTTTTCAAGTTCTCTCAAACACCAAAGCTGTTGAGATTGAGTCCACTCCAGCATACCCTAACCTTGAATGAGTCCACATGCCTAATTAGCTAGGTTAGGCTTGGGTTTCAAAGAAAGAGGTTAGGAATGGGTGCATAGAATGAAAAATCCACTTCTAGGGTGTTTTACTACTCAAAAAAGGACAAATTGTTTGATCACCAAGTCCTCAAACTCTCTCTATCTCTTTATCTAATTTGGTCTCCTTAAAACTAGTCAAATACATGGTGATATTTGACCTAGGGATTGCTCCCAAAATTCAATGCCTTCAATTCCTATTCCAAAACTGAAAAAAACTTATAGTACACATCCCTAAATTTCTTCATACACGTGGAGAAGAAATTCCATCAGTGGATCAATAAGTTAGGGCCATTTGAATGCCAAAAACCTAAAATTGAGGGTTTCTCAGACCAACAAGCTTATAAATTTGATTACTTTTGAAAGAAAAAGGATAAAAAATTTAAACCATTGCCAAAAGCGTTTAGACACTTAGCATCAACTTTTAGATTAGAAAGGTCATCATCCACCCCTTATTGATTTGAAAGAAAGTTTACAATTGGATCTTCCCTCTTTACCCATTTTCGAATGTCTCAAGCCTAAATAGGTTGTTTCCAACCATTCCACTCAACCATCAAATTGTTTGATCCATTGGGACTCCTAAACCAAAAGGTTTCTTAGCAAATTCTAAAAGTTGCTGACAATTTTTAAGCAAATTTTTCCACTATAGCAAGAAAAGTTGCATTTAAACTTGATTAACACTTAGAAACCTTGTTAGGCTTCCAAACTCCTAAGAAACACTTAGAAAAACATGAAATGACTAACATATCATCCATAAGGACCAAATGATGCCCAAGGTTTATAAACACACCAAGGGGTCTTCTGTCCTTAACAAAATAGATGGATCATAGGGAGATCATGAGATATATCCCCTGATCTTATTACAAACATATTGATCAATGAAAGTTAGGTGCTTTGTACCATAATTTTTAGTCTTGTGACCCTTATTCCTATAAAAAATGCAATACTAATTGTCATTCTAAAATTTAAGGTTAACCTTGGATTCCTACGGTTTATAGTTATATGGTAGTGTAATGATCTTATTTGATATCAATGTATTTAACACCAATTCAAGTGAGTCTCCTAGAGGTGTACAGGTGTGCTTAGATTTGGAAACCCATGATGGTTTAACTCTACTAGAGTGACTAGATTATTTTGAGACAATATTCTTGGAGAAGAATATTCTTTGTAATTTAAATGTCATTGGTCAAGTTGATCACATTAGGCTCCTTCAGAATTTGAACATAGTTGTAAGGAATTGGAAAATAGTTGTTTCCTAAGTTCATGATGTAATTAAGGCACAAGGTTGTTGATAACGATAACAATCTTTTTAGCTTTAGAGATTTGCCTTGGATTTCATGAATAAAGCTTCCTCTATCAGTGAAGAAAGGAAATAAAATTCTTTCTTGGTGTTGATTGATGTTTCATAAGTCTAACATAGTGATTGCATGTTGAATACTATAGGAATAATGTTGGAAATACCTTTTTCCATTTTATCAAATGACAAAAGTGGAGGATAGAATTTTTTGAACCATTTCATACCTTTCCCATTAAGACTTCTAGAAAAAAAATCTTATGAGATAACTGAGTTCATGTAAGAATTTCATACTTAGTGCACAAAATTCCCTAGTATGATCATGAGGATCTCCACTACCATCATATTTTTCATACTTAAAAAATTGAACCTTACAAGTAAAAGGATACATTTATAAGTATTTGTCAAAAGGAAATAGACATACAGACTCAAGTGAAAAAGATGGTTTAAGTTTCTCTTGCTCATTTTTCATGTGTAACATATCCTTCCTTATTTCTTCTATTTGTTTCATAACAACTTCTACAGGTGAAGGTTTCTCCTTTTGAATCAAGTTGTCAACATTGAGGTTGTGTGAAAAGTTTACTCATTGAGAGAATAATTGCATCAAGTGTTTATATTTTTCTTGATCCAAGTTCAATTTCATGAGGTTTTTTTAATATTTATCTTATTGAAATTGTAAGATCTCTTCCTTAGTGATTTTTGGATCTGGACCATTATCTTGTGAACCATGTATAGTATGTTTTGACCTTTGGGATGAAAGTGAACAATGTCTACAAATTTAATTAGTAAATCTTGAGAAAATTTTCATCCTTCTTCCATATAGGTTTTTTTCCCTAATTCTATACATTGTAACCATTTGTCTACCATCTTAGATAGGAGTTTGTTAATCCTCTTTTCATGCTTCTCCCTAGATAATGTCAATAAGATAAAGAAAATTACTAGGATAGACCAAAAATTAGAAACACCAAGTATAGGTTGCCCTAACCAACCAAGAACAATTTTGAAGTTTTAGAGGCTTAGAACAATTATCATTCGATAACAGTTACACTATGGGCCACTTTTTAGGCATAAAATGTTCTCCTCTTGCATTTTTCTCCACATTTTTTTATAACATCAAGAAAATTTATTGAATATTAGGATACCCATTTGGCTTCTCTATAACATATCAAAAAATGAGGTATGGTTGTTTTGCATTAAGTTTTCGTTGTTACACTATGGGCCACTTTTTAGGCATAAAAACCCCTCCATTTACAAAAGAACTATACAGAGTAATTATCCCCCAACCATAAAACTTGGTAAATTATCTTAATATTATTCTAATGTGAATATTATTCAATTATATTGAACCCATCAACTTCTATATGTGCTTTTCTTGAAACTTTCAATAAACAAGGCCAAAAACTAGGTCGTCTTCAAATTTGACCAAGAAATCACTTACAAGACATATTAGTTAATCCTACACAATGTTTATGATGATTAATTTGAATTTTTTACATAAAAACATGGCCTCCTTTAGGTAGATCTCTTGTTGCTATACCTATGGCATCAAATTTAATGAATTTTCATCCACCCAAGCACTCCAAACTTGTCTAGTAGGATGATCATTGGTGTAGGGCAACAAGAAAAATATATAGGTGTCATCTTAGTAGTGAATTAAGAACAAGGTTGAAAAATGGTTTAATAAGACCATAGATGTAAGGTCAATTGGACTCTAGGTGCCATTATAAGCTAGGGTGCCAAATTGAACCGAGGAGTAAAAAATGAGCTATATAGGTGATTTTTCAAAGAAAAATAGATTTTTATGTTTCTTAAAAGGTTATAAATATCCTTAGGGTCATTGGGTTAAGTTTTAGTCATCTAGAAGTTAAGATGTCAAAAATTGCAAAAGATTGCAAAACTTGTCAAAGCAAAATTGCAAAAATGCTGACAACTTTGCAATTTTGTTGGAAAACTAAGTGTGTGTTACAAACACCATTTTAAATGTGGTTATAAGAATTGGAATGGAAGTATATATTTATGAGATGATTGTACAAGCCTCAGTGGGTGATGGTTGTATGCCTTTTGAAGCAATAAAAACCTAATTTTCTATCATTTTTCCTATGTTTTCCTATTGCACAGACATGTACAAATTGGAACATGTAAAAATTTGATATGGTTGGATAGGTATTTTAATTATCTTTCATTTTCATTTGGTTTGAGGTTTTCATCTATTCATTTGTGTAAGTAATCACTATTTTACTGAGGGTTGCCTAGGTAAGCCTATAAATTGACTAGATTGCACTTATGGCCCTCTAACTTACAACCCAAAAGTGGGATCTTGATGCCATTTGATGGAGAAAAAAATTAGGTGTATATTCTTACATATGATACAGTTTTAGGGGCAAAAATTTGGTTTACTATTTTTTCTTGCAGGCCCTAGGCTAAACATCATCATGTGTTTAGCCTAGTTTTGAAGAGAAACTGGTGTAAAACTCTCAAACTTGTTGCACTGAACCAGGTGAAGGGTGGAATGGATTCTTGACATGGTTAGAAAGAGTCCCAAGTGGTTGTACTAACTCTAGAGGGCATTAATATATAGATTGGAAGAAGTTGCAAGGAAACAAATTTAGTTTTTGAGTTATTTGGATTGTTGTGTGCATGCTACACAAAATTTATGAGCTTTTAGACCAGATTTGATAGATTTTTAAGATATTTCTTTGAATCATCTTTCTTTTTCTTCTAGTCTCATCATTCTACATGTTTTCTAACTCAAGTTATTACATTTTTAGTGAAACTAGGTTTTTAGGATAGCATTTTGGTGCATACACCAAAAATGGGCCTCTAACTGCAATTTCCTCAGTTGAAATTTCATGCCTAATTTGGAAATAGTAGTTAATAGGGTCCTTTTTAATATTCCATAGTTTCAAGATTGGACGATGTTTTTCGTGATTTTTCCAATGAAGCCCTAGGTCAAGTACCATGAAGGATTTGACCTCTTATAGCATGTTGATTTGTGAATGGAAGGAGTTTGGGAATTGGTGAAGGGATGAAAATTTAGAAATAATTTATTTTAGTGTTATCAAACCTTTTCCAAGTCATAGAAGTGGAATCAAGTGAAAAATGTAAAAATTACACTTTTTATGCAAAGTTGCATTGTTGAAAGTTGTAAAAGTTGCTCACATTTGCAACTTAGTGGAAAAAGGGTTGTGGCATTAAACTGTCTATTCCATTAGCTCTAGGTGGCTGAGTAAACTATAACCCTATGGTCATACTATCCCATTGAGCACCTAAACATTCTCGAGCACGCTAAACTGAAATGTCCCTAAGGGTCACTAAATGCCATAGGGTAGTGATCTTTGACGGCGCATATCTTAGAGCTCATATGAGATATGGATGTGATCCTAGGTCCTATAGGACCATCTTGTAGAGACCTACAATAACCTCTCTCACTTTCTAGAGATCTTAGTTCATTTTGATTTCATGACGCCATCTTGGGTGATGCTGAAACTTGTAGTGTTGGCTAGTACAATGTTGCTAACTGCCAAATCTCTCTCACCATTTGTCATGAGATCAAGCTATCTATTCTATTAGCTCTAAGTGGCTAGGTAAACCCTAGCCCCAAGCTTGTTCCATCCTATTGAGCACTTGAACATTCTCGACCATGCTAAATCAAAATGTCCCTAAGGGTCACTATATGCCACAGGGCAGCAATCTTTGACAGAGCATATCTTGGAGCTTGTGTGAGATATGGATGTGATTCTAGGTCCTATAGGACTATGTTATAGAGATATACAATAACATATCTCACTTTTTGGAGATCATATTTCATTTTGATTTTGTGATGCCATCTTGGGTGATGCTCAAACTTGTAGTGTTGGCCAGTACAAAGTTGTCAACTGCCAAATCTCCCTCATTGTTCATTGTGGGATCAAAATATATATTGTATTAACTCTAGGTGGTTGAGTAAACCCTATTTTCAAGCTTATCCCATCCCATTGAGTGCTTGAACATTCTTGGGCATGCTGAACTAAAATGTCCCTAAGGGTCACTAAATTTCATAGGGTAGCAATCTTTGATGAGGCATATCTCAAAACTTGTGTGAGGTATGGATGTAATTCTAGATCCTATAGGATCATTTTGATGAGACCTACAATAACCTCTCTCACTTTTTTGAGATCTTACTCCATTTTGATTTTGCGATGCCATCTTGAGTGATGCTGAAACTTGTAGTATTGGCCAATACAAAGTTGCCAACTACCAAATCTCCCTCACCATTTATTGTGTTATTAAACTATCTATTACATTAGCTCCAAGTGGCTAGGTAAACCCTATCTCCAAACTAGTCCCATCCCATTGAGCGCTCAAACGTTCTCAAGCATGTTCAACCGAAACGTCCCTAAAGGTCACTAAATGCCATAGGGCAATGACCTATGATAGGGCATATCTCGGAGCTCATGTGAGGCATGGATGTGATTCTAGGTCTTATAGAATTTTTTTTTGGAGACCTACAATAACCTCTCTTTATTTTTTGAGATCTTACTCCATTTTGATTTTGTGATGCCATCTTGAGTGATGCTAAAACTTGTAGTGTTGGCCAGTACCAAATTGTCAATTACCAAATCTCCCTCGCCATTCATTGTGGCATCAAAATATCTATTCTGTTAGCTCTGAGTGGCTAGGTAAACTCTATCCCCAAGCTTGTCCCATCTTGTTGAGCACTCAAACATTCTTGAGAACGCTGAGTCAAAACAGTCCTAGGGGCCACTAAATGCCATATGGTGGTGATCTTTGATAGGGCATATCTCAGAGCTTGTGTGAGGTATGGATGTGATTCTAGGTCTTATAGGAACATGTTGTAGAGATCTACAATAACCTCTCTCATTTATCGAAGATCTTACTCTATCTTGATTTTGCAATGCCAGCTTGGGTGATGCTGAAACTTGTAGTGTTGACCAGTACAAAGGTGTAAACTGCCAAATCTCCCTCACCATTTTTTTTGGAATTCAACCATCAATTTTGTAAGCTCTAAGTAGCTTAGTAAACCCTGTCTCCAAGCTTGTCCCAACCTGTTGAGCACTTGAATGTTCTCGGGCACACAAACTGAAACATCCCTAAGGGTCACTAAATGCCATAGGGTAGCAATCTTTGATGGGGCATATCTTAGAGCTTGTGTGAGATATAGATGTGATTCTAGGTCCTATAGTACCATATTATAGAGACCTATAATAACCTCTCTTACTTTTTATAGATCTTACTCCATTTTGATTTTGCAACATCATCTCAGGTGATGTTGAAACTTGTAGTGTTAGTTAGTACAAACTTGCCAACTACCAAATCTGTCTCACCTTTCGTTGTGGGATCAAATTGTCCATTCCATTAGCTCTAGGTGGCTAGGTAAACCCTATCCCCAAGCTCATCCCATCATGTTGATCACTCAAACATTCTTGGGCACATTGAACCAAAATGTCCCTAAGGGTCACTAAATGCCATAGGGAAGCAATTGTTGATGGGGCATATCTCAAAGCTCATGTGAGTTATGTATGTGATTATAGGTCCTATAGGACCATGTTATAGAGACCTAAAATACTCTCTCTTAATTTTTAGAGATGTTACTCCATTTTTATTTTGTAATGCCATCTTGGGTGATGCTAAAACTTGAAGTGTTGGCTAGTACAAAGTTGTTAATTGCCAAATCTGTCTGACCATTCATCATGGGATCAAACTATCTATTTCGTTATCTCTAGGTGGCTAAGTAAACCCTCTCCCCAAGCTCATCCTATCCTATTAACCACTCAAACATTCTCTGGCACACCAAACTAAAACATCCCTAAGGATCACTAGATGCCATAAGGTAGTGATCTTTGATAGGGCATATCTTGGAGCTCGTGTGAGGTATGGATATGATACTAGGTCCTATAGGACTATGTTGCGGATACCTACAATAACCTCTCTCACTTTTTGGAGATCTTAATCCATTTTGATTTTGTGATGCCATCTTGGGTGATGCTGAAACTTTTAGTGTTGACTAGTACAAAGTTGCCAACAACCAAATTTCTCTCACCTTTCATTGTGCGATTGAACTATTTCTTTCATTAGCTCCAAGTGGCCAGGTAAACCCTATCCCCACACTCACCCTATCTTATTGAGCACTCAAATTTTCTTGGGCATGCCAAACCCAAATGTCCCTAAGGGTCACTAAATGCCATAGGGTAATGATCTTTGACCAAAAATATGTCAAAGCCTGTGTGAGCTATGAATGAAATTCTAGTTCATATAGGACCATGTTGTAGAGATATACAATAACCTCTCTCACTTTTTGAAAATCTTACTCTATTTTGATTTTATAATGCCATCTTGGGTGATGCTGAAACTTGTAGTGTTGGTAAGTAAAAAGTTACCAGCTGCTAAATCTCTCTCAACTTTTGTCGTGGGATCAAACTGTCTATTTCATTAGCTCCAGGTGGCTAGGTAGACACTATCCCAAACTCATCCCATCCTGTTGAGCACTCAAATAATCTCGGGCATGGCAAACCAAAACATCCCTAAGGGTGATTAAATACCATAGGGCATCAATCTTTGATTGTGGCAATTGGATATGTCATCTCATCCAAGGATGGAGACTCGTGCTATGCTATAGGGGATCCTTATTATTAAGTTTAGATTCAACAACCTCTTCCCCTCCTAAAATAATGTAGTTAGAAATTTAACACCTAATGCATGGAATTTGGGCTTTGGGATCTTCTAATGAAAGGAATGTACATAGGCTTTTCATTTGGTTGGAGTGTCACAATTTCCTTACACACTAATATAGTATCTTGGGACCAATCCAATTTAACTTTTCCTCCTAGGTCCCTACAAAAACTCTTTCTTGACATGTCATTACTAACTAGGATATTTGCAACAATAGTGAGTGTGATGAACAACTTTTTAAACCTTTGTAGTAGTGTAACTATCAACATCTCTAGAAAAACTCTTAAATCTTTAACAAAATGCTAATTTCCATGAAAATAATGACATGGTATTAAACTTAATATTTGTGTTCATTTCTAGGTCTTTGTGGTAGGGTTAAATAAAGTGGAATCATTTCCTATGTAGATAGAATAAGTAAAGGAATGTCAAGTGGCAAAGTATGATCATGACAATCTTTAAAATCATTCTGACTTTTCTTTCAACTAAGCACAACAATAGTGCTTAGTCCAAACAAGTGAAAAAGTACATGTGTGAAGCCTATGTAGTAGTTATGTGCAAATGGAATAGAGGTGTCCAGTTAAGATCAATGATTGATTAAAGTATAATGAAAAACCTCTTAAAAGCTAGTTTACTACTATATCACATAGATTATAGTCATATGGTAAAAAGCATGGAGAGCCTTGATGGTAGAGGTATATAAGAACTAATTTAATGGATCATATTATAGTGAATTTAACCAAAAATAAGACATAGTGAGACAACAATATTAATAAATCTAGTAATCATGTGTAATATAATATAAGACATTTAGTACTATTTATAGTAGGAGTAATAAATTAAAATGTTTCAAGGATCTTTTAACAAAACACCTACTTTTGTACATGCAAGATGACTCACAATCAAATACTACAATGAGTTGTAAATTTGCGAGTTAGTTCATAAAGCGATAACCATGAAGGAACAATCACAGTTCTAAAGCTATGAAGAGGAGCTCCAAAAGCCATTTAGGTGGTGGTAGGTTGGTAGTTTGAAGAAACTTATTATCTAGTCCTATTTTTTCAATGTTGAACTCTATTAGAATAAATTTACAAGTTTCACCTAGCATGAACTGAGAATTCAACAAAGGCTTTCAAATATTTTTGCATACATGTTAGTGCACTAGTGATATATGGTGATTTTGAGGCTACACTATATCAATATATTATTATATTGTTATGATGAATGGTGATCTAATGAATAAGAACCTAACAAATCCAGAGGTCCAAAGATGTGCAATTTTCATAGATTAAGGATAAGACATTGAAATAGTGAGGTTTTCCCTTTGGAGAATGTGATAGTTATAACATTATGGTAATATTAGTGTTAAAAAAGATCACAATAGGCACTCCAAAATTCACCACATAAATGAGCAAAGGTATTCCAAAAAATGTCACAACAATGATGTTCATGGTTATCTTGTTGGTGATGTGAAAGATGATTTGTATAGTAAACAAAGCATCAAATTCAAGAAGTTAAAGAATGAAAGGGTTTAGGAAAGTAGTTTTTCATAGATGAACATGAGACATGAATCCCATTATCTTAAAGCACTAGCATAATACACTTTTAAGGATATTAATGCCATGAAAGTAGAGCCTTAAGCTGAGAGACATGGATTGAATGAGGTCAAGCAATAGATATATGAAAGTTCTCTATAATAGCTAAAAAACATTAGATACTTATAGCCTCTATATTCACCGTGCATTAGTTATAGTTTGTGACTACGTTTTGGAAGGTTTTGTAAATTTATTCAAAGATACCTATCTGCTGCAAGTTCTGGAGTTGTTTATCAGGAAAGGGCTATAAGTCTTGTCTCCACTACGAAAATTCCATGGTCTTTTGGATTTCAAGGCTATAGACCCTAATGTATTATATTATGCAAGCAAGGGCCCTAAAAGTGAGTGCAAAGAATTCTTTGACCAAGCCCTAGGTGAGTGAGGTGGTGCCTAGCTAGGGATTATCAGCAAAGAAAGATCTCTCGAGAGAAAAGCTTGAAGAATGAAGATTTTCCCTTCTAAGGGATTGAATAGGGGTATGAGGAGGTTCTAACTAGGAGTCTTGATGATGTGTGAAAGGTGTCTTAAAAGTGGGGACAACAGGCAGCCAAGAAAACCCTACCAAACCTTCAATTTTGTTATTTTTGTTGTACAACCTGTATGTACCATGAAACCCTAAAAATACTTGAGCATGGGTCCTATGTATCAAGTTTTCTAAAGGCTAGAGGTGTTGAAACTCTAAGAAAAAGGAGCTATTGGCCCTAGAAATTTAGGTGGAGGCCTAATTAGGAGCTCTCCTTGTAGCCCTTTTGTCAAAAAATCATGAAATTGGGTACAAACCCATTGTTGTTATCTATTCAAGAATAGTACAGGTGTTCCAATCATACCTTAGGACATCATGGAAACCTTGGTTGGACTATGGAGTTCTATGGTACCCTAGTAGACCTGTAAAACCTTTGGAGGGATATTGTTCCTAGAAGACTAAGGGAGTGATGATGCAAGTTTGGATGAGTTAACTTGGTGAGGAGGTTGGGCAAGGTTAGGGGATGCTCTAAGTAGCAAGAGATCCTATATACCACATATATTTATAGAAAACACCAAGATCCACATATAATATACAAGGTTGCATGGGGACAGGGGTACTTGGTGTACTTAGTGTACAAGTATGGGTATAGGTATGGATACAACTATTTCTTATAATAGGGGATGGGGGTATTTGGGTATGTCAAATTTTATTTTTAATTATACTTTAATATTTATAGAAAAGCTTAATTTATGAGTCATGACAATGATTTTTCAAATCAAGAACAGTAATAAAGTTTGTGAATTTAACATATTGTTTTCAGTATCAAATTTGTTATATGTTTGTAATAATAATATATGATAAATATTTATATGCATAACATAGAAGAAAGTTTTAAACATGAATAAGAAAATCATAAATCATATGACAATGACATATTGCAAATGATAAATTTCTAGCTTTAACACTGATAAAGTTTATTTCTGATCAATATTGTATCAAAATTTCAAACTGATTAGGTTTTGAATTAAGCTTGATAAAAAAATAACAAAGAAAGAAAACTTTAAACATGAACAAGATCATTAATCGAATGATGATGATATATAGGAAATGATAAACTTGTGCTTAAATAGTGATAAAGTTTATTGCTAATCAATATTCTATCAAAGTTTCAAACTAATTAGGTATTGAATTAAGCTTGATAAACAATGAGATGATACACACAAAAAAATTGAAAAAAAAATCTAAAATCTCAATCAATTTCCTTAGCTATGATGCTCTTTATCGAGTACTTGGTACTTGGGATACATGTACCCAATACTTGGGTACATGGGTATGAGTACCAAGGGTGTGGGTACAAGTACCCATGCAACCTTATAATATATTATGATAACCAATAATGTCATACATGAAAAAACATATAATATATTATGTTAACCAATAATGTCATCCATGAATGAACATATAATATATTATGTTAACCAATAATGTCATACATGAAGGAACATATAATATATTATGAGAACCAATAATGTCATACATGAACAAACATATAATATAAAATGATGACAATTATGTCATACATTAACAAAAATATAATATATTATGATAACCAATAATGTCATACATGAACGAACATATAATATATTATGGTAACCAATAATGTCGTACATGAACAAACATATCATATATTAACCAATAATCTCATAAGTCTAATAATGTCATACATCAAATATTAAATTCCATATATACATCAAATGTATATCAAATATGTACACTGACATAAAATCCAACATATATATCTGTTGATGCCTATACATGTATGTCTATGAACTATATCTTCTCCTTCCATGAGGGGAAGGAAACAAATCTCTAGAGGTCTTTGGTCATCGTGTGGAGGGAGATGATGGGGATGATGGGATCTTCCTCACATGCTTGTTTGTCCTCTTGTTGAGGCTCTTCTCTAACTTGAGTTGATACAAATAAAGTAGATATGAATCAATAATTATTATATATTGAAATCAAATATATGTACACACATAATTAATTATTTTCTTACCACCATCATATAGTCACTCCGCAAGTCCACCTTGAAGGCTTGTGGATGATCGGGTGTAACAAGATCCTACAACAATTCAATCAATATAATCACTTATAAATAAGATTATAAATTTCATCTTTTCTCTAGTTGTTAAAGGGTTTCAGGGTCCCTTCAAAACCTTCTTTTACTGTAATCTAAAGCATTATAAATTTTGATACTAACTATTATAAACTACAACTAAAACCAAGAAAATTCTTTCATACCTCAATCAATAGCTATGAACTAGCCATAGCTATAGCCACTCCATGATTGACAAACTGCCGAACATAAGGAGGAGTCTCAAATTTCAAGAGATGCATGTCATAGAATAAACGTTACATCTAACATGAAACATGAAAAAAATATAATCAAATGAATTAAATTAACATGAAACAAATGTACCTCTATGAAGCTCGCATCACATCTAGGCTCAAAGTCCATAGTGAATATCAACAGTCTTGTAGAGAACTGATGCACATGCATAAATTTTTTTGTCAATCCTTTATATGATTAATTAATAATTATATGTATTAATTTAAATGATTAAATTGATACATACCTTTGGACCCATCGACGGGATGAAAAAAGGGGCCGAGGGATCACTACTAGGGCTGCCAATACTCTGACCCTGAATTTTGAACAATGTCAATACATTATAATTAATTAGTCATTCACTATACATATGAAATGTTATCAAGTTAGTTTATTATAATTGTAATTTACATGTGTGCCAATGCCAATTGTCTCATTCAGGAACTGATTAGTGACTAGCCCATCATCCACACCATCTCCATCACGACTACCAAATGTGCATAAGGATCTGCATGATATGCACATGTGACCATGACACGCAAAAGGCTCCTCCTCAACTAATGGAATTATGCAATGAATGAGGGTCTATGTCAAATCATTAATAGTCCCTAGACTGCTAGCCTCTACATGTTCCTTCACAAGTGAATGAATAGTCACATGCTCACCTTGTGGCTTGACCATAGGTGCCCTAACTACATAAGGGTCACAACATGCCCCCAGCCTCTCAAATGATGACCCCCCACCTCTACCCTAAAATTTTAATATATCAAAATAATTGGGGATCTCCCAAGGACAAACTCACAATATAATTTCTTTAACAAATACATTAGGACCTTGTGATTATTGCAGGGAGGGGTATCAAAAACCATCCACCATCTATCCAAAAAATTATTTCTAATACGATTGTGTATGCATCAATGGATGGGGAACCATTTAGGTGTCTCTCTAACAGTATTTTGTTCACCAAGCTTTCTAAATAATGCACAAATTCTACCTTTTGGTATATGTTTTGTTTTTAACATTTTGATATGATAATTTTTTTGCATAATATATTTTTTGTTCATCCCTCTTAACCCACAAAATATCTAACTTACCACTAATAGAACCTACATAGGTCATAATGGACTCGAGGGAGGATGCCAATTGAGCTCTCATTGGATTGGTTTGTCCACAAGATTTCAACCTACCAATGAGTGCTGCTAATTTGTTTTTTCCTCTTTCTATTTCATCCATTATGTTTTCTTGTGTGCTAGGAGGATGTCTTCCAATTGGTGCAGGTTGCAAAATTTCTTGTTGTGGAGGGTTTTGATTCTCATTTTGTTGAGGGTTTTGGTTTGGATCTTGTTGAGGGTTTTGGTTATAATCTTGTTGGGGATTTTTTGGTTCATTATTCACTTTTCCTAATAAGAAATCAATTGTAATCTAAATAAATAAACAAATTTAAAGAAAATTTGAAAAAAATCTACAAAACAATATAAAAAACATATAAAATAATGCAAAAAGAAGGTTAGACAACTTACAACATGATCGTGATCTCAAACTTCAATGACAACGAGGCATATTGATACGGTGGGTGGCAAAATTCTTCAATTTGCTAAATTTGCATATGCATTGTAAGTAGAGAAAGTTGGAAAATGAGGAAAAAATGAATGGGTAGGTTTGCAGCCCATTTATATTAATTTGGGGTTTTTAGAAGTGCGTACACACTATAGTGTGTATGCGATATGGCTTGGAATTCCCAAGCCATCGCACATGTGCACTATAGTGCATATAGCATGTATGCACTATTGAAAGTTAGAAAAAAAAATTGGTGTCATCTTTTTGGCACCACAACTTGGTGCACTTACCTAAATATAATATCATCAAAAAAAAAAATTAGATAACAAAATACCTCTGCCTTTTTCTATCTTTATGTATAGGTTCTTGTTATCATCAGTCCTTCAAAATTCAATCTTCACAAGATACTTATGAAGTCTCTCATACCATGCTCTTGGTGCTTGCTTCAAACCATATAGAGCTTTGTGTAATCTACATACCATGTTCTTATTGTTAACATCAAAAAATCCTTCTGGTTGTTCTATGTAAACTTCTTCCTCTAACATGCCATTAAGAAATGCATATTTAACATCCATTTGATAAACTTTGAAAGCTTTGTATGTAGAATAAGCAAGTAGAGTTCTTATTCCTTCCAATCTAGAAATAGGAGAAAAAGTCTTTCCATAGTCAATTCCTTCTTCTTATGCATATTCTTTAAAAACTAATCTTTCCTTGTTCCTTATCACTTCACCATTTAAAAACTAATCTTTCCTTGTTCCTTATCACTTCACCATTTTTATCTAGCTTGCTTCTAAATATGGACTTGGTGTCAATCACATCTTTGTCTTCTGGTCTTGGAACTAGAGTCCATCTCTTGTTTTTCTCAATTTTTTCAATATCTTCTTCCACAACTTTACTCCAGTCCACATCTTCTAAGGTGGCTCTCACTAATTTATGTTCTCTCATTCTCAGTAAACATGTATTATTTATCAATCTATTCCTTGTCATTGGTATAGTATCTTTATCTCCAGTGATTTGTGTAGTAGGATGATGTCTCTTGAGATATTTGGACAATCGTGGTTTAGCTCTAGTTTCTTCATTTGGTCTTTCAAATTTAGAATCACTATGTACATCTATGTCAAGTAGCTCAACATCTCTTTCATGTGCACCAATCTTAGAATTAGAATGTACTTCAACTTCATTCTGTAGCTTGGCATCTGAGTGTAGCTCAATTCTTGAATGCAACTAGACATTCATAGTATGTGACTTGAAAGTCACTACAACTTGCTGTTGGTTTGTAGCTTGATTTGCAACATCTTCTTCAGCAAGAATAGCTTCATGAAATTATATAAATGATTTGTATTCCTCTAGTTCTTTCATAGGTTCAGCCTCATATACTTCTATATATTCATCAAAATTTACATTTTCACTTTCCACAACTTTGTTAGTGTTAGTATTTAAACACCTATAAGATTTACTTCTTGTTGAATATCCTAGGACCATACCTTCTTCACTTTTTGCCTCTAGTTCACCATTCATAAAGTCTTTGAGAATATAGCATTTACTTCCAAATACCTCAAAATATTTTACATTAGGTGAGTATCCATACCATAGCTCAAAAGGTGTTGAATGAGTACCTTTCTTGACTTGTACATGGTTCAAGGTATAGAAAACTATACTTACATATTCTTTCCACTATTTCAAAGCACCATTTTTCTCCATCATGAGTTTTCTAGCATAGTCCATTATAGATTTGTTCCTCCTTTCAGCAATTCCATTTTGTGGAGGAGTTCTAGGTGCAGATGTTTGTCTTTTGATTCTTCTATCAATGCAAAACATCTTGAACTCATTTGATTTGAATTCTCCTCCTCTATTAGATCTCAAATATTTTAGACTTTTACTTGTTTCCTTTTCAACTCTTGCCAAGTACCACTTAAACATTTGGAAAGCATCAAATTTCTATTTTAGAAACATAGCTGTCATCTTTCTAGAATAATCATCATGAAACAACGTAATGTACTTATCTCCTTTGTAGCTTTACACTTCAATTTCTCCACACAAGTCAGTATGAACAATCTCTAGTATTTCTTTAGAGGTATGAGTTTTACTCTTCAAACTTGACTTTGTCATTTTTCCTAACTGACATTGTTTGTGCATTATATTATCAGGTTTCTTCAACTTAGGAAAACCTCTAACTTTTCTAATGTTACTAATACTAACCAAGTTATCAAAATTAACATTAAATAACCTTTTGCACCATAGCCACACATAATCAAATTTTATAGCTAGACAAGTAATATCCTCTATGTCAAGGTAGAATAGATTGCTCCTAGTATGATCACCCTTTCCAATCAGTTTTCTATTTGTGCCATATATATTTAGCAATCTTGTTTTCAAATTCAACCTTACATCATGAACTATTGAATTGTGATACACTCAATCGGTTATAGTTAAGTCCTTTAACATAGTAAGAATTGTTGCATAAAATCTTTTTTGTGAGTTTTATAGAACCTTTTTCCTTTTATCGAACATGTTGCACCATTACCAAATCTTACACTATTTCCATCGTAACAATTCAATGTAATGAACTTACTTTGGTCTCCACTCATGTGAAGTGAACACCCATTTTCAATGATCCATATGCCATTCTTGTTCACACAAGTCACAAGTGTAGTTTGCCTCATCTTTATTAGATTTATCCTTCATTACAACATACACCACTTCATCATCATTTTCATCAAATTCATCTTTACCTCTTCAACAATGTGGCATGACTTTTTCCCTTTATCTTTGTAGCCCTTGTTGTCTTCATCTCTTCTACTTTTGTACTTTTCACCACCTCTATAGTTCTTCTTCTTTGGACATCTAGTAGCAATATGACCAAAATAATTTTAAATGAAACAAATGATAGGTAATTTACCTTTGAACTTTCCTTTACCTCTGTAGAATCTTCTTGCCAATAGTGCTTTAAGTTTTTCTACATCATCCTCTATATCATTGTCACTAGACACATACTTTATCTTTTTCTTAATCTTCTTCTCGTTAGGTTCCTTGAATGACTGCTTATCTTGGAAAACAAATTCAATATTTTCAAGTTGGTAGTTATAAGAGTTAGATAGCTCAAAAGTAGTGATCCTACCTACTAGACCTTCAAGTTATAGATTATTCCCTAGTATATATCTAAGTTCTTGAATTACAAAAAATCTAATAGCATATGTGACCAGTAGTGTTCTTAAAACTTTTCTTAGTATAGTATCATCATCTATTGTGCAAGTAGCTCCTATTATTGCATTAACAACTTCTTTTATTTTTGTGACATATTGAGCAATATTTTTACATTCTTCCATTTTCATATCATCAAATTACCTTTGAGATTTTTAGCTTTGGCTCTTAGAACATTAATGTCTCCTCCATAGATGGTGGTTAAGGCATCCCACATTTTTTTTTGCACTATCAAGACCTTTGATATCATCAAATTCGGTATAGCTCAGGCAGAGGCAATCTCCAACATTGCCTAGTTATGTTCTTTCTTCATTTTTATATCCTTGGTTGTTGAGGCTCTAGTAGAATCAACATGCTCAATAGTAATGTTAGATTGTGCATCTATTCCAAGGTGTAGCTTCGACCTAGTCCTCTTAAGTAGATGGCAATAATACCAATTGTTGGAATACCTTAGAATAAGTTGGGGGGTGGGGGGGTGAAGAACTTATCCAAGGTCTAGATGTATAAATAAAAAATTTCACAGCTTAATGAACTCATAAAACATTTATTACATGCATGCATCCATAAGATTATGCAATCACTTAAAAATTTGTAGGTTACTATCAAATCAATTAGTAGAAATGTAATCATGAAACATAATAGATTGAACAAAACTTTTGACACAATGATTTATATGGAAACCCAATTTTGGAAAAACCACAAGTAACATGTTAGTATTTTTCACTCTTCTAAAGTGATGCTCAATGAAAGGCCAACCCTATTAAAGGTTATAATACACACTATTAAATGATTTTAATCACCCTATTAGGAGTGAGTCTTGTTGGAGGACTTTAGACCATTCACTTGGGATGTCACCCAGTTAAAGGATTTACAAATAATAGTTAGGTCAACCTTAATCCAAAGGATTGACCCTAGACTGATGCAATTATTGAGAGTAATAGTAAGGCTTGATCTAATAACAACTTACAACTTCATTTGTAGATTATATATCTTTTTTTTTATCCTCCTCTCTACTTGGATTTTACACGTTTTAGCTCTGATATCTTGTTCACCCTTCAAGAATTCATACTCTTAAGCCTTCTTTCTTAACATGCCAATGTAGACTCTTCTCTTAGATCACTTGATAAAGCAATGCCCTTGACTTCTTGTCTTCCTTAGGTTCTCCCACATGAAAAGCCTTTCTTTTGACCAACCATTCTTATAAATTGGAAATTAAAATCTTTTGTCATTCATTCTCCATTGTCCAATTTAGCAATAGGAAAAATTAGTTAGGATTCAATGAATCTACCCCATATTTGATATCTCTTCTAGGGACTTCTCCTTCAATCCTCTTTGAATTTTCCTCAATATGGTTTTCCTTGAATTTTGAGCAACTAGCTCATCAATTTTATCATCTACCTAGTTCACACAATCCAAGAAAATAAACTTGTCAGCTTAGATTCATTAAATTTATGATCTATCAAATAATGCAACCACTTGGTATTAACTTCCTTCTAATACTCAGTGCATACTTTGTTTCTCCATTGTCTAATTTATGGATAGGAAAAATTAGGTAGGATTCGACGAATCTACCCCATATTTCATATCTCTTCTAGGGACTTCTCCTTCAATCCTCTTTGAATTTTCCTCAAAATGGTTTGCCTTGAATTTTGAGCAACCAGCTCATCAATCTTATCATCTACCTAGTTCACACAATCCAAGAAAATAAACTTGTCAGCTTAGATTCATCAAATTTATGATCTTTCAAATAATGCAGCCACTCGGTATTCACTTCCTTCTGATACTCAACACATACTTTGTTGCTTCGCATTCTGTATAGAATCACTTAGCATGAACTAAAGTTTATTGGTGCTTTACATCACCTAAAATTTACTCGGCATCCACTATTTTACTTGGCATACACTATAATAGAATTTTACTCATCTCAAACTAATTTTTTGCTAAGCTTGCACTAACTTTGTTCAGTGTCTACTATCCACTCAATCAAGCTTGGCAGATAAACTTTATTTAACTTGTTCTTCTAAACTTTCTTAGTGTAACTAACCTATGTAAACTTAAATAGATTATCAATACATCATGTTATTACTATCTTAGCTACTTCTTGTACTCCTTTACATAATATAACTCAACCTTTCCTCTAGGTTTTATTGTTATATCTTTTGACCAAAACCTCTTCATTAATCAAATAAGTGATAGTACTTAAATCTTGTAAGTAGTTGTCTTAATTGAAAATATAAATTTTGATGCCAGTGACAAAATAATGATTGAAACATATTGATCATACTTGTATTAATTTTTTCTCAAAAGTCTCCTTCTTCAACACTAGTTAGCAACTAGACCAATTTAACTAGGTTATGGCTCGAGCATGTGCTATTTCCATTTATCATTTGGTTGCAATGTTGGAGGCAAAATTTTTTTCAAAGTGACAATAGGTTTTGTATCATTGGTTTTCTTCAAGTCCTAATTTTAATGAAATAACAAAGTGGTTTTTAGGGTGAAAAGGACTATATAATGAAGAGGAAACTTGAAAACTTGAATGTTGAAATTCTAAAATGAAAGCTATTGAGGATCAAACATGTATGCTAGAATGATCAAAATTGGCATGTCCATCCTTATGATAAATGTCTCTATCTCTGAATAGAAAATTACATCAAATGACAAGCAAAAAATTATTAAATGTATGCAAAATTAGAAGAACATTCACCTATAATATTTTTGAAGGACAAAAATATAATAGAAATAGAATTTGGTTGAAAAAACCATGAGCTATGTGGCTCTACATTGTAGTTATTCCACTACCCAACAATGGAAACTCTTCACGTTAAATAAGATCTCTAAATTAAAAAAGATAACTATCATAGATCTATATTTTTGTTTTAGCGATAAAAAATATACAATCTAATTTTAAGGAAAATAATAGTCTTAAATGTATATGATAAAAAGAAAAACAAGAGTACTAGTTGTAGCTGCATAATTCTAGTTTTACTGATAATGCTAGACAAAATGTTCGATAAAACAATTATGAAGGAACATAAATGGATCATTTTCTCGATCCTATTATGACGTAATGTGAATGCATATGGTCATTACCTAGATGATATTATGTGTGAGATCTTTACTCAATCACCAAGAGATCATATAATCTCTAAGTATAGATTTCTACATACTTAGTTTGGTATATATAATTTTGATTGAATGCAAGGATAATTACTTGTGTGAATTCAAGACATGAATGATTAATTTAATTTAGCAAAAGTACTATGTAAGTGTGTATTTATGCATGTAAAGAAGTTCACATAGTGAACTAATATACATGCACATATGCATACAATCATCATAATGAATTATCCTTGAATCTAATCAAAACTATTATATATGAATAAGAGATACATGGTTACAAGGAAAACAAAAGACCATTCACATAGTAGCTCTTCTCCTCTTGAATAAAATCATAGAGAAAGGGTACAGAGATCAAAAGGGAGCAACACAACAACAAAATGCTACGATCACAAGGGAACAACACAAAAATCCTATATCTCCATTGATCTCCACCAACATTTAGGTCTCTCCACCCTCGTCTAGAGCTCTCCACTCTCTTTTGCATGCAACTCTCCATAACAAATCAAAACAAATGGGGAATAATTATTGTCACGTTTTCTTTTCTTTTCTATTTATAATCCATTATCCACAATCCACAAGATCTCTCTATACATACATACATACATATATACATACATACATGAAAACAACAATGCACTTTCTAAGAGTTTACAATTTTTCAACAAAATAAAACAACATAAAAGTACTTGACTTAACGAGAGGCAGATGTTTAGAAATTCAATAATGAAAATTAAGGCAGGAGAGTGAAGGAGAAGGAGTAGCTTTAGAAAGAGACTGCACAATAGAAACAACAACTAGACAACATGGAGAATATTATGGGAACCACTGGATAGAATCCAGGAAAGTGTTGCAGTTCGTGCTATGACATTGGAAATACTAGTTAAATTGATTTAGTTGTTGATTAGCTAGGCTGATTACTTCATTAGTATATGATCTAATGGTAATGTTAGTTGTTATTTTGACATACATCAAAATATTATTATTATTCATTATTATATATGCATACATACATGAAAACAAGAATGTTGTTTCTAAGAGTTTACAATTGTTCAACAAAATAAATGTTCTACAAGAAAATGAACCTAAAAAATTGTTAGCTTAGAAGCAAGAACCTGGTGTTGAAACAATACGAAAAGTGCTTGACATGAGAGGTCTGCAAGTGAGGGTGTTGACCTAGTCTGATGATAGATTTATAGGAATTTCTAATTAACCTAGCTAATCAACAAATAGACCCATTTAACTAGGTTATGGATAGGTTCTTTCTAAAAATATCTACTATGATACGTTTTTGTAAAATTTCTTGCAAACTCTAGCTATTCTCCCTAGTCTACATTATTTTTGTAGAGGATCTTGAGGTAAGTTACATAGTATGGGTTGAGTGAGTTTTATTATTTTACTATTTGGATTGTGGAATATGCATGTAGTTGGATGAAATTTTCTTTTGTGCTAAGATGTAATAAGCACCTTAAAAGAGATATTTAAATATATAAGTTTGGAAGGAAATACAAAGAGATACCTATTTAGAAGGAAAGTAAACCAAAATTCACATAGCTCCCTTGAAGAAAAATATAGAGCTAGAGAATGAAAATGAAATCATAGAGAAAGGGCATGGAGATCACATGGGCATGACATGGCAACAAAATCACAGAGCAAGGACACGATAATGAAATCACAAAGCAAGGGCATGACAACAAAATGTGGAGATCACGAGGGCACAACAACCAAATTGAAGAACAAGGATACGCCAATAGAATGCAGAGATAGATAGCAACAAAATTGTAGAGCAAGGGTACAAAAATAAAATGCATAGATCACAACAACAAAGTGCACCAATAATAAGGGCATAACAACATTCAGAGCTCTCCACCCTCTTTCACGTACTGTTCTCCTCAATAAAAACAAATGGAGAATTATTTATGTTGGGTTTTATTTTTTGTATTTAAACTCATGCGGATGTCACAATTATGATGTAGATATTGGTATTGTGATGACGTTGGGGAAAATTGCAAAGAAAAACATGAAAATCACCACAAACTATACCACTATCACAAATTATCATCGTAATTTGACCCCAAATGTTGTAGCGTATAATTAGCTTACTTAATTGAATTTGTTAATGATAATGTTAATCTATAAACATGAGTAAGAAAATTTACCATTCTTCAAGCCAAACTTTGTCAAAAGGACCAAAATACATTCTAGTGATAGTTTCAATGGATTACAAAATATCTTGTCTCAAAAATTTCATTGAAGTGATCACTCAAACTAGGTTCTTAGATGGTAGTTCATTCAGAAGAACAAGTTGTACATGTTAGGGTTTGATAAATAATCCAACTTCATTTTGAAGATAGGGCCCAAAAGTTAAAATTGAATTGAGAACTTATTGTTGTGGAAAAATCCATGAAGAGTAACTACTTGCAATAATAAAAAATCATATGTTCCTTTGGATTAAAAATCCTATGGCCTACGATTCCAATAAAATGGAGATAAAAATGAATTTTCATATCAAAGTGTGACTATCCAAATACAAGACATCTTTTGCCATAGTTTTACAATTAAAAAATATTAAGATAATGCCATCTATAGTTCTTTTCTAAATACTTCTTTTTGCTCGTGATTTGGTGACTCCTTGCACTACACGTTGAATGATTTATTTGTGAGTGCCCATACTTGTGATTTACCCACAAATAAAATGTTGGCTTTATATTTATCTTACTCAATTGAATTTGTATTCCTTTCTTAATTTACAAAAAAATGGGAAGGGGATTGTTCATGTTAATCTATACACATGAGGAAGAAAATATACTATTTGATTAGCCAAACATTGCCAAAACGATCAAGAAACTTTTCAATAATAATTTCTATGGATTACAAAATATCTTGTCTCCAAAATTTCATTGAAGTGATCACTCAAAGTAAGTCCTTTGATGGTAGTTCATTAAGAAAAATAAGTCCTACATTTTAGGGTTTGATAAGTAATCCCACTTCATTTTGAAAATAGGGCCGAAAACTTAAAATTGAATTGAAACTTTTATGTTGTGGAAACATCCATGAGTAACTAATTGCAATATTAAAAACATATTTTCCTTCGTATTTGAAATCCTTATGGCCTACGATTCCAATGAAGCAGGGTTATAAAGGAATTTTCAAATAAAAGCTTGATTTTCTAGAGGCAAGACATCTTTTGCCATTGTCTTTCAATTAAAATTGTTATGATAATGCCATCTATAATTCTTTTCTAAATACTTCTTGATGCTCATTTAAAGACTCCATACTACACCAATAATAAAAATTTATTGTTAAATACATAAATATTCAACTACATTGAAATGACCAAATGATAAATCCCCATTAAGATTATTTTTCAATGATATAATTTGGGATCTCTTAGACCCCAACGAATACCATGGTAGTTGCTAGTATCATTCAACTCAAGATAGTAACTACAAAACCAAGGGTTGGGAATAATTTTCCCATTGGTGGAGTGCCTCTATCGCTAATGGGTATAGTTAACCGACATGGAAATTGAGGAGTTAGAGACACGGTCCGCGAAAGACAAGTTACTCTGAACAAGATTGTCAAGTCTGATTGTATGACATACTAATTTCGTGTAGGCGGCCCGCCAACGAAAGGGAGCCTACAACAAAGATTCCAAATTCCAAGTCGCTAGAAACCGAAATGTCACTGCCAATGTGGTATTAATTCAATGTGAACTGATCAATTTGTATTTTTGACCAAAGGATTGAAGGAGGAGGGTCAAACTCTCCGTCTCTTCTGTTGTACGTCAAAAAGAAAAAGCCCATGGTGAAAAACAAACACAATTTCCTCAAAAGACAGTCTTGTTTATTAGCAAATAAATCTTGTTTATTCAAATGATAAAATATTTATTTTATAAAATAAAGTCTATGGTGGAAGAAAAGATAAAAACAAACATAATTTGTTCAAAAGCAAATAGATCTTGTTTATTCAAATGATAAAATATTTATTTTATAAAATAAAGTATATTGTGGAAAAAAGGATAAAAACAAACACAATTTGCTCAAAAGCAAATAAATCTTGTTTATTCTAATCATAAAATATTTATTTTTTACTATAAAATGTAAATCAAATATGAGATACATTCAATTTCTTTTAGATAGAGTTATTGAAAAAATTGATGGGATCTTTAAGAAATAACAAAGAGATGGCTATAAATAACAATAAAACAAAATGTTTCATTTAAAAGATCTAGTTCTAACTAATGCAAAAATTATAAAAATTTGTAGATTTCATTTAAATAATTATAATTCAAATTACAATGTATTTCATGCACTCATAAATTATAGTTCTTATATTTTCAACTAGTTATCTCATAAGGCTATTATGTATTGAAGTGTGCACGGCAAAACATGATGTCTCACTCGTGAAGCATTTTTTGATAGGAATTTTCATAGTGTCGACTGAGTGCAAAAATAACAAAATATTTTTAGCTATAGACACATGTTAGACGGAAAAAATATAAAAGAAATAGAAAATATCATTCCTGAATAAGGCTATAATGTAATGAAGTGTGTATGGTAAGTAATAACCCCTGATAGAAAATAATTATGTGCACAACTCAGATGGACCAATTAGATCTCATAGACATGACTTTGTAAAAGAAAAAGCACATGTTGCCCACTGACATTCATTTTAGTGTTGATGCAAACACGAAACCAAAAGCTACCTCAAATCCCATAATACAACATAAACCAAAAGAAAATAATTCCAATTAGGAACCATTAACGAATGTTTGAGAAGTTGAACTAAGGTTGGAAGATTGGGAACACTAAATTACATGCACAAATGAATGGCATCAAAATAAGAAGAAGAATTTGACAAGTCAATACACCTATTTTTTAATAATGATTTTGTCATGCTACATTATAGGGAGATGTTGAAATTTTTAATTTGTCTAGTTGCATTAAGCGTTGCGACAAGAATAAGAAGAACAATAGAAAATATAGCCAATGATAAATAATTTCAAAAGAAAATTATACTTTGTGAAGGTGATCAATATTACAAACTTGTAGATTATGTAATTGGGAAGATGAAGTTAAAATAGTTTATGATCAGGCTGCCAAGTTTTCTATATTTTTTTGCACACATAGGATGTGATAAGGATGGAATAGATAATGGTATTAATTCAATGAAAACTTCCTAGATGGTATTAGTTTAATGGCCATTGAAATATTGCCCAAAGAATAGAATATGAAAGGTCAAAATTACTATCTCAACTTAAGCAAGACCCACTGTCCCAATTTGAGGGAAGTCTTTCCATCCTTGTAATTCTTACTATAAATAGGAACCACTTATTTTCTAACAAGAACATGTTTATCTTAAGTGCACATACTCAAAAAAAAAATATTTGTAGGTCAATTTAGAAGAAAAAGAAAAAAAACCCATTATAAACAAGTAAAATAGGTACCCATTTGTAACAAATGTTTGTTTTTAAAGAAAAATCATACAATATTTATTTTCATCTCCCTTCCCCCTCCATAGAAAGCATCTTCAAGGTATGCTCATTTATCCATTTCTTTTTTTTCCATCTTTATTATTTTAACCAAAGAAATTTATAAATTCCTATAATTAATTTAATGACCCTAAACCATTTTATTTTTGAATTTTCAAACTAATACAATAATATCTAATTCAAAATAATTATTCACAATCAATTCAATCTAAAATAGATCAATGAAGGAAAATCTCACGTTACTCATTATTTTAGTTTATAGGTTGTGAATATGCTACACATTATGTAATTTGTAAAATAAGATGAGTTTATATGTGGTGAATCTAGACATTGTGTAATTTGTAAAATAATGTAATTATAGATTGAAAAAATTAGAGTTATATGAAATTACTCATATATTATTGGAAAACGGGCTTGATGTTTAGGTAGGAGTCTAAATGTATACAAGATAAATGAGTCTTAGAACACTCTTAAAGCCATAAAAAAAATACTAAGGAATAACTTTAAAAAATCTTACTTAAATAATAATTTATATCTCATATGGATAATATTATTATTCTATCCATAATAAAATTAGAAATATCACATCTATAAAGAAAAAAATGCTCATAAAATTGATAATGTGGTAAAATCTTTACATTTAAATCTTACACTTCATCTTTAAAGCTAATTTATCTAAATTATTGATAACTTATTTTCATAATTCTTGTGCAAGTTTACTTTAATTCCACTTTTCCTTTGTGAATCAAATGTAAATGAAATAAAGCCAAAGTAAAATGCATGTGAAATTTGAAAAAAAATAAAATTATTTAGTGGACCTCATATTTCATTTGTACAAATTGTGAACATCATTCATATATTTATCAATGTGAAGTAACTTAGGAATTATACTATTTAATAACTATTGTAGTTAATAATTTTGATAGCACTACATTATTCATAATTAAGATGATAAGAGTGAGTGAAAATAGTAAATTTATTGTATACATTAAAAAATAAAATAGATGTATACAATGGTGTGGTCTGGAAATAAAGATATTGATCTTTGAGTGTTCCTGAGAATGAACTCATGACATATTTAAGATAGGTACATTTATTAGCAATTACACTTAAGTGTAGAATGGGTATGTGAAAAATATGTGAAAGCTTAACTGTGGAAAAACTTGGAGAGGAGAGAGAGGTCAAGAAGATAGTAATAGAAGAAAGTATTAAGAAATAGGTGTGTGTGTGTGTGTGTGTGCACTCGCGCACGCGTGCACGTGTGTGCATGCATCTATGTGTGTGTGTGTTTGTGTGTGCATGCATGTGTGTGTGTGTGTGTGTGTGTGTGTGTGTGTGTGTGTGTGATGAAGAAGTAATGAAGTAGACCCAAGTTGTTCATAGAAAATCTATCCTGCAAAGTAGACTTGACACTATCAATGATGGGTGTTGTACTCCATATAATGATTAAGTCATCAACATAAAGCACAAGTAGCAAGTGAGAATCATCATGCTAAAAAATCCAGACATTTTAATCTGAGTGACATCTAGTGAACCTTGCTGAGAGAAGGAAAGAATCCATCTTGGCATACCAAGCTCTTAGAGCTGGTTCTAGTCCATAGATAAACTTTTTCAACTTGCAAACCAAAAGAATCTTGAATGAACCCTTGTGGATGCTCCATATAAATCTCTTCATGAAGATCACCATTCAAGAATGCACTCTTCACATCCATTTAATGAACAACCCATCTCTGAGCTACAAGTATAGCTAGTGTCAAATGAATGGAGTTCATTTTTGCAACTGGGGTAAAGGTCTTGGTGTAGTCAATACCAGGCACCTGAGAGAAACCTTTTGCAACAAGTCTTTCCTTAGACTTATCCACACTTCCATTCACTACAAACTTGGTCCGATAAATCCACTTACACCAAACCAATTTTCTTCCCTTAGGAAGAGAGACTAAGTGCCACATTTTGCTTCTCATAAGAGAATTATATTCTTCCACCATTGCATTATCCCATTCTGGAATTCCTGAAGCTTCTTTGAATGATTGAGGATTGGAAGCAACTGCAATATAAGCATGAGGGAGTGAATTGTGTTGTCATCTTGTCCTCCTAGTATCTAAAGGATTCCCTGCCAATGGTCCTGTTGCATCCAATGTCTACTGAGCCGATTTAGGTCTAGTGAAAGAAGATGTAGAAGTAGATGGAATTTCATTAACCTCATCTATGTGTTGCTTCTACTTAGGTCATGGACAAATATCTTCCAATTCGCTGTCATCACTGTCACTATCTTCAATGGAGGAAGAAGGAGGAGTTGAAGAAGTAAAGCTTGGACAACTTTCTTCAAAGTGTAGACTCCTCCCATAGAAAATTTTATGTGTATATAGATCCATCAATTTGTAGGCTTTATGAGAGTCCACATAACAAATAAAGGTGCAAGGTTTACTTTGAGGTTGTAATGACCTGTGTTTCTATGGAGGAATTCATGCCCATGTCGGACAACCAAAGACTCTAAAGTGTTTTACAGAAGGTTTCCTTCTAGTCCAAGCTTTAAAAGGAGTTACACCATCCAAAGCTTTATGAGGACTCCTATTTTGGATGTAATTTAAACAATTCATTACTTTGGCCCAAAAAAATTAATCAAGAGACTTAATATAGTAGCATGCAAGTGGTCATCTCCTTGAGGGTTCTATTCATCCTTTTGGCAACACCATTCTACTGTGGACTGTATGGTACTGAATGCTTAAGGTCATTTCCCTCTTTATTATAAAAGTCTATAAGTCTTGAGTTCACATACTCCCTTCCATTATCTATTTGAAGAACCTTGATGGCTTTCTCTAACTACTTTTCTATTTGAGAGCCTTGAAGGTGAGAAATTATTCAAACACTTCACTCTTATGAGCAATGAAGAATACCCAAGTATAGAAAGAATAGTCATCAATGAAGGTGAGTGCATAGTGAGACTTTCCAAATGATGGCACTGGAAATGGGCCCAACACATCACGATGAACTAGATCAAGAACACTTTGTGCTCTCCAAGACTTTCCCTTGTCAAACATTTTTCCTGGATGCTTCCCAAGTGTGCAACCTGAACAAACACCATCTAAAAACTAGACTTGAGTAGATCATGAACCATATTCTTATTGCTAAGATATTGAAGATACTTGTAGTTGACATGTCCAAATCTTTCACGCTATAGTTTTCTTTTTATATTTGAATGCATTAACAAGGCTTTTGCATTAGATTTAGGCACAAAGGAAGAGAAAGTGTAAATCCTTGAATTATGTTTATCTTCACCTATTGCAATCAGAGAATCATCTTTAATGCTTTTTACAATAACTAAATCTTGAAGAAATTTAACTTTGTTTCCATCTCCATAGTGAGTGATTTGGTAAACTAAAAGAAGGTTGGAGGTAAGATTAGAAACATAGAGAACATCTTTAAATGCTCCACTTTCCATCTCAACTTCACCATTTCCTTCAACTTCCACTTTAGTATCATCTCCTTCAAAGATGTGAGGTAGCTTTGAAAGAGTCAATGAAGAAAAATCTCTCTTTGAAGCACCCATGTGATGTGTGGCACCTAAGTCAATAATCCATTCCTCCTGACTGATAGTGTGTGTGACTAAAGCTTGCCCTTTGCTCATAGAATTTGAAGATGAAGACCCCTTTTCTTTATAAGCATTAGGCAATGGAACATTGTGCTTCTTCATGATGTTTTTCAATTCATCAATCTACTTGTGATAACACTGATGTTCATCATGACCCATTCTTTTGCAATAGGAAGACTTCTTCTTTTCCTAATTATTGTCCACCTTTTTTTTGGTATTAGGAGAATAGTTTCCTTGTTGTTGATTTGATTTAGGTGGTGACTTTTCTGTGTCCCCTTGTTTGTTATCTTTCCACTTCTTCTTTCTGCCCTCGCCTTTGAACTTTCACTAGTTGGATTATTGGAGCTCTCATTGTTAGCCATCAATGCCTTAGACTTTGAAGACTTGAGAATCCCCATTTTTATCAACTTAGCTTGTTCATCCTCTAACAACTAGACATAGTCACCAAAAGTGAGTTTCTTATAACAAGCCCCTAAGGTAGCCTTTGAGGTGTTGAAAGAAGAGATAAATGTGTAGTAGTCTGATGGAAACATATTCTAAATTAGATAAATCAACCTTTCATCATTAATGTGACTACCAAAATCATTATGTTTTGTTCTCAACTCATTCACCTTAATGATAAAATCCTAGATGGAATTAAAGTTCTTAGCATCAAGAGAGATAAGTTCATCTTAAATCTTGTAGACATCCTCCTTAGTCACCTTCCCATATATATTTTTAAGGGCATCCCATGTTTCCTTAGATGTATCAGACACTAGGCAGACTCGTTCACAATTGTAGGATGCTCCACATGTCTTCATTGCTACTTCCTTAGATCCATAGTCCTTTCATGAGTCTTCTAGTACTCTTGAGTGGGATATAGCTATGCAAGAAGAGTATAGTTCCTTGATGAGGAACCACATTTGGGATCTTATTCCTCTTCACTTAGAGTCTTGATTATTTTTGGGGGTCTCTTCTCTCTCTTTTGGAGGAATTTTATGTACATGGGTACCTCATTAGGCCTTACTTGTTGGGACCCATTTCTCCATCCACCTAAGCTTTGCTTATGGGGAGGTGGGTGTTAATGTAGTTTTTTTAATTTCCTAGTGGGTTATTTATTTTTCCCTATATTGCTAGATTTTTCTTACACTTTCAATAATATTTCTTAGGTATAAAGCATGTCTTATTTAGAAAGTGGTTGCAAAACCTTCCTACATGTGAGCATCCATTAGCTATCTTAGGAAGATACTTTGCTATCTTTAGTCTAATAGATAGTTGTTCCTCATTTGTCAGTGTTGCCACCTCCTCCCTCTTCCAAGTCTATATAAGCATGCTACCTGGCTTGTATTTTTGATTGATTTCTTTTGGGTCCTCTTAATGCTATTTTTCTTCTATCATTTTCATTTCTCTCTTGGAGACTAACTCTATGTTGCAATTTTTATTTTGTATCATTTGCATTCATAGTTTAGATATCTATTGTTTTCACTAGTTTTTTAGGTTATTGATCTTTTCAAATTTTAACACTATTTACTATTACTAATGTTTATCATGAAGCCCTATTGTAGACCCTAAAACAAAGAGAGGAGCTTGCTGGGACACTTGACAAGGTATATTTACTTCTTATGTTATTTTGTTCATAATGATTCGATGAACCAATGAGTATCTCATTTAATACAATAAGTTACTAATATTTTTTATGATATTGGAATGTAGGTACACCATGAAGAGTAGCTATACATGAAGATAAACAACTAAATAAGGAGAAAAATGAAGAAAAATCTATTCTATTTTTGACATTACTTTTTTTGACACTATGAGTTTTGACACTATTATTTTTTATAGTACAATTTTGAATAGTTGTGTATTAATTTAATAATGATGAAACACTTGAGATATTGTAAACATAAACTTGTTGATTTAATTTAAGAAACCAAGATGATTTTACTTAATGCAATTTATGTGGTGAGACTTAAAAATGATGATTTTAATACATACTAACACCAAACTTGCACTGTTCCCATTGACAAAAACTTAAGAGAGGTAAAAAGTAATGTTTTTACTTAATAGTAACCCTAGTGAAACCTTTTTTCTAGCCCTAGAGAGCCTCCATTATTCATGGCCACCTCATACCAAAGAGTCTCCAAGTGCTCTAACTACGTTTTGAGGTTGATGTTCCAAGGGTTGTAAATTGGAGCTCGTGAGGGCTAACGATGAAACATCAAATGTCAAAGGATGGTCATGACGATGCCTAAAATCACTCATCTCATTTTTGAGAGATGACATTCCATTTAGATTTGGCATAGCAGTCTCGATCAATGCCAAAACTTGCAGTGTGCCTCAGTTCATAGGTGCATCATAGCATAGCTTTGAAATCACTAATCTTGGCATTGAATCATTAGTGCTATTAGCTCTAGAAGGGTGGGTAAACCCTAGTGACACCCTTTCTCTAGACATGGAGAGCCTCCATCATTTGTGGTCATCCCGCACCAAAGAGTCTCCAAGGTGCTCTAAGTGCCTTTCAAGGTTGATTGTCTATGGGTCATAACTCAAAGCTTGTGAGGGCTATCAATAAAACATTGACTGCTACATAACAGTCATGCCATGCCCTAAAATAACCTATCTCATTTTTGAGAGATCACATACCATTTGGATTATGCACAACAATCTCACTCGATGCCAAAACTCATAGTGTGCCTCAGTTCATAGGTGCATCACAACTTAACTTTGAAACCACTGATCTTTGCAACTTGTCAACATCATTAGCTCGAAATGAGTGGGTGAACCCTATTGAAACCCTAATTCTAGCCATGGAGAGCCTCCATCATTTGTGGCCACCCCATACCAAAGAGTCTCTGAGGTGCTCTAAATGCGTTTTGAGGTTGATCTTATGAGCATCGTAACTCAAAGCTCATGTGAGTTATCAATGAGATGTTAAATGCTACATGACAGTCATGCCAAGGCCTAAAATAACTTATGTCATTTTCTAGAGATCACATTCTATTTGGTTTTGGTAGAGCGATCTCACTCAATGCCAAAAATCGTAGTGTGCCTCAATTCATAGGTACATCATAGTCTAACTTTGAAACTGTTGATCCTAGCATCATATCATCAGTTCCATTAGCTCTGGATGGGTGGGTGAACCCTAGTGACACCCTTGTTCCAACCATGAAGAGCCTCCATCAGTCATGGCCACCATGTATCAAGGAGTCTCCAAGGTACTATAAATGTATTTCGAGGTTGATCTTCTGAGGGTCATAACTCTATTATGAATAAAATGTCAAATTTTATAGGAATATCATTCCAAGGCCTAAAATAAATTATCTCATTTTTGAGGGATCACACTCTGTTTGGATTTGGCACAGCGATCACGCTTGATGCCAAAACTCAGTGTCCTTCAGTTCATAGGTGCATCATAACATAACTTTGAAATTGCTGATCTTGGCATTGAATAATTAGCACCATTAGCTTTGCATGCATGGGTGAACTCTAGTGACACCCTTGTTCTAGTTGTGGAGAGCCTCCATCATTCATGGCCACCCCATACTGAAGAGTCTCAAAGGTGCTCTAAGAGCGTTTCAAGGTCAATCTTCTGAGGGTCATAACTCAGAGCTCATAAGGGGTGTCAATAAAATGTTGAATGCTATAGGATGGTCATGCAAAGGCCTATAATAAGCTATCTCATTTTTGAGAGATCACATTTATTTTGGATTAGGCACAACAATCTCGCTCGATGCTAGAAATCGTAGTGCACCTCAGTTCATAGGTGCATCATAGTGTAACTTTGAAACTATTGATCTTGGCATCGAATTGTTAGTGACATTAACTCTAGATGGGTGGGTGAACCCTAGTGACACCCTTGTTTCAATCATAGAAAGCCTCCATCTTTCGGGGCCACCTCGTATCGAAGAGTCTCCAAGTTGTTCTAAGTGTGTTTCAAGGTCGATCTTCCAAGGGTTATGACTCAAAGCTCATGAGGGTTATCGATGAAATGTTGAATGCTAAAGGATGGTCATGCTAAAGTGAAAAATAAAAAATCTCATTTTTGAGAGATCACATTCCGTTTGGATTTGACACAACAATTTCTTGTTTGAAGCCAAAACTTGTAGTGTGCCTCAATTAATAGGTGCATCACAGTGTAACTTTGAAACTCCTAATCTTGGCATCAAATCATCAATTTCATTAGCTCTAGATGGGTGGGTGAACTCTAATTATGCCCTTGTTCCTAATGCAGAGAGCCTTGATCATTCACGATGCCCCATACTGAAGAGTCTCTAAGGTGCTCTAAATGTGTTTTGAAGTTGATCTTCCAAGGTTCATAAGTCAGAGCTTGTGAAGGCTATCAATGAAATGTCAAATTCTATAGGATGGTCATGTTGAGGCCTAAAATAACCTATCTCATTTTTGAGAGATCATATTACATTTGGATTCAACACATCGATCTCCCTTGATGCCAAAACTCACAGTGTGCCTCAGTCCATAGGTGCATCACAGTGTAACTTTGAAACTATTGATCTTGGCATCAAACTGTTAGTGCCATTAGCTTTGGATAGGTGAATGAACCCTAGTGATAGCATTTTTCTAGCTATAGAGAGCTTCCATCATTTGCGGCCACCCCATACTGAAGAGTCTCCAAGGTGCTCTAAGTGTGTTTCGAGGTTGATCTTGTGAGGATCATAACTCAAAGCTAGTGAGGGCTATCGATGAAATGTTGAATGCTATATAATGGTCATGCCAAGGCCTAAAATAACTAATCTCATTTTCAAGAGATCACATTCAATTTGGATTTGGCACATCAATCTTTCTTGATGCCAAAACTTGCAGTGTGCCTTAGTTCATAGGTGCATCACAACAGAACTTTAAAACTACTAATCTTGGCATTGAATTGCCACTACCATTAGCTCTGGATGGGTGGGAGGACTCTAGTAACACCCTTTTTTTGGCCACAAAGACCCTCCATAAGTCACAACCACCCCATACCAAAGAGTTTCCAAGGTTCTCTAACTACGCTTTGAGGTCAATCTTCTAAGGGTCATAACTTGGAGCTCGTGAGGGCTATTGAGAAAACATTGAATGCTATAAGGTGGTCATGTTAAGGCCTCAAATACTTATCTCATTTTTGAGAGATCAAATTCCATTTGGATTTGGCACAATGATCTCACTTGATGCCAAAAGTCACAATGTGCCTTAGTTCATAGGTATATCACAACATAACCTTAGCCTTAAAACCGTTGATCTTGGCATCAAATCATCAACACCATTACCTTTACATGGGTGGATGAACCCTAGTGACACCTTTTTTTTGGCCATGGAGAGTCTCCATCATTTGCGCCCACCCCATACCGAAGAGTCTCAAAGGTGCTCTAAGTGCATGTTGAGGTCGATCTTCCAAGGGTTGTAACTCAAATCTTCTGGGGGCTAATGATGAAACATAAAATGCTACAAGATTGTCATGTCAAGGCCTACAATAACCTATCTCATTTCCAAGGTGCTCTAAGTGCATTTGGGCAAGTGAACCATAGTGACATCTTAAGGGATTGCAAAGATTATTTCAAATTAAACACTGCATCAAAATTTGATAATAAAGGTTGTTAAACTGTTAGTCAAAAATTATTGCATTTGAATCAAATATAGCAAACATGATCAAAATGAATGATATTCCATAATAATGAACAATACATATAATCCACAATAAATTGAATCTTTATACATAAAGAATGTAATTAAATTTCATTACCACAAATATTTTACAAGAATGCATCAATATTTAACGACATTAAAAACACCTAATTACTTTTCCCTTGCCAATGGGTTGTGTCTCATCCCCAACACTCTGCCCCCACCTAATAGGTGATACCTGCAAGAGAAAAGAAAGAATAGAAACCATATATGCTCCAATATGAAATAGATAAAACAATTAGAACACAACATAATATACTATAGATGTCTCAAGGCCAAATGAAATAGCTGACAGCATGACATTATCAACATATCTAAACTCCTCCTCAGTCATTAACTAAACATGAATAAAGATCACATACATGTATAAGTCAGTATGAGTTAAAAATTATAATACCTCTATCATATAGATTAACTTTAAATTTCATATGTCATCATAAAAAATTGTATACACATACTGTCATAGAAGGATTACATGCCTCTACATGCTCCTCCTCTCTCGTGTCAGTGTGTGTAGCCTCTATACGAGCATCTAGTGTATCCTCCTCAAATACAAACTAATACTCAGAAAGATCACCTGTGGGACCTAGAAAAATATTCTTGTATAGTATGCAAGTATGGGGCACACAAACATGTGATGAGCTCATCGATGATGAACTTGCACCAGCATCATCAACATGGCGAGGCAACATTGAGCTAGTCTAGGATAACAATATGATACTGAATCTATGGATGGCTCTAATAGTTTGAGAGCTAGCCTCTACAATGATATTAGGATGCTTCACTAGAGGAGGGGGGGAAATGTTAGTAGGGGGGACAAAAGTGCCAGCTTTTTTCCACTGGGCAAAGGGTCTATCCTAAGGAGCTCCTCCTCCTACACCCATGTTGGGCCTCATGCTCCAATAGTTCACCTTGATGTTCAACACAAATGCAGCATACATTTTTCTAATGAAATAAAATAGCACCTCTAAATTACTTGTGTGGAAGGATGTCAAATAATATCCACCAACGATCCCAAAAGTTTGCATGCATAGCCTCATTTGTGCACCATTTAGTTGATAGTTTGGGCTTTGTGCATTCTACTTGTTTACCCATTTTTGGGTCCACAAAAATGCTAACTATACCATCTTTAGTTATATTTAGGGCCACAACCTCATCATAGTCCAACCCATCACCAAACAAGACATGCATTTGGTCACGCCAGTGAGGAGTAGCATTTTGTTCATTGGTAAGGGTTTCAATATTATCCACTATGGTGTTTAATGTGGATAACATGGGAGCCAATGTGGGTATAGTGTTATATGTGGTTCGCAAAACCCTTAGTTCAGTGAGATTTTCAAATATCAAATCTTCAATTCGAAGAGGGTTTTGAGGGGGTAGGGGATCGTTTGGTGGACAGTTTTGAGGGGGTACTAGATTATTTGGTGGAGGGTTACAAGGAACATTGTTTGCTACCTCAGTATCATCATTTGGGTCACCCATACTTATTAATTTACAAAACATAATTTCTATTAAAAATAACCTAAATTTCAACAATTTCTATTAAAAAGACCTATATTTTAACAAATTCAATTTAGAATAACTAATTTATAATAATATTCATTCAAAAATAAATAAATTATCCTTATCTAATACCCATTCTGAAATCTGATACTTGACTGGATGTCAACACAAACCAAAAAAATGCAATGTAAAAAGAGCTCTCATGTTTTTTCTTCTTTTTAAAAAGAAAAAATATATGTTATAGGTTTTTGGGTATCTGATTTCATATTGGATACCCAATTACTAATCTGATACTTGAAAAGGCTTGGTCCTACTATTTTAGCATTGGTATCAGGATGGGTGAAAAAAAATTTGAGCAGATTTTGAAACACTTTTAGACATTTTCAAACTTGACTTTTTTCAAATTGCCACTTTTTAGCACACCATGATCCTACACATAACCTGCAAGTTACCATGTGATTTTATTGGTGATGGAGTACAAGCTCCTAAAAGTCTCAATGAATGTGCCTCCACTTTCAAGAAAGGAGTATAATATGTTTTTAGTCAAAGACATGACCAAGTTTGGTTTTGACTACACCTCGAATAGTTTTATTGAACAAATAAAGAAATTTAAGATTTAACTCTTGATGTTGCTTCTCCCAACATGATCTCACCTCAAGTAACTCATATTGCAAATTTTTCTTCTGGCATCACCTCCAATATTGTTATATAAGCATTGCTCCATCCCCCATCAACTCTACCATAAGAGATTTGGATGTCCAACCCATAAAACTAGATCATTCGTGACGGATTGATACTCATATAAGCATTTGGCCCCATGCCATGGGCTTCTTGATTCAAGATGTCATAGTACTTAGGGGATTTCCTTTTTCTCTTAATGATTTTCCATACTATGTATTTGTTTGTCTAAGATGTAATTATACATCAAACTCTATGATATGTATTATATCTTGGGAAAGATTCAAATGTAAAAGATGTGAAATCTTGTAACCAAATTGATCCTTAGTATTTTTACCATAAGTCCAAAATTCCAACCTAATGTATTCATACTTGATAAACATATAATTTTTAATATATTATTAAAACACTATATGTAAAAGAATTAAATTAAAGAATTCTATAACTACCAACTTTAAGAAATGATGAACCCTTATGATAATCTTTCTAAAATTTGCACCTTTCACTAGTATATGTCACTTAGACAAAATGATTTTAAAAAAAGTGAAAAAACTTAAAATTTCTCATTACTTAATGAAGGAAATTAAAATTATAAAGAACATGTTTCTTATCAAGAAAAACATAGTATTTTTAGTTTTTTAAGCTTCCCTTTTATTATATTTTAGTTTAGGATTTAGCCACTACGTATTGTGCATCTCCTATAAAGAAATCAATTGACATTAAGATGCTACCATAAAATTTTATAATATTATCTAATTCACAATATCTTCTCTCTGACCAATTCAGCAGATAAGGTATACATTACACAAATGCCTAAGATAAAAATATCAAGTCGATATTAACTATTGTAATAATGAGGTTTAGGTTTTGCTTTGGGCAGTTTTGGGCACTACACTGAGGGGCGCTCTGTCTGTAAATTTCTTTATTTTAGGGTTTTGAAATCATGGTGTAGAGTGGGAAAAGGACTAGATAGGTCAAGTGGTTCAATTCACATAAGGGTTATGGATTCATTACCCTAGATGATGGCACTGAAGATCTGTTCATTCATTAGACATCAATTCATTCTAATGCATTCAAATCTCTCGCAGAAGGGGAATCGGTGGAGTTTTTTGTTGAGCATGAGCAAGGCAAAGAACTAAGGCTCTTAAGGTGACTGGGTTGAATGTAGCTTTTGTTCAAGGGTGAAGTAGTGGAGGAGGCGGGGTGGGGGGGGCGGCTTTAGCGGTGGTAGCAGTGGAAGAGGAGGTCGCGGTAGTGGCGAGGGTTATGGTGGTGGGGGTTATGACAGTAGTAGTGGTGGATATGTTGGTGAATGATATAGTGGCAGTGGTGATGGACATGGTGGCAATGACTATGGTGGTGGAAGAGTGGCAGCAACATAAGCTATTACAATTGCGATGATTCTAGCCATTTTGCTCACAACTGCCCTAGAGGCGGTGGTGGAAGATAGTCAGATCTGGGAATGGGTTTGAATATTTATGTCAATTCAAGGTTTTTTCTTTGCAGTTAGGGTCCATTTGGTTCATGGAATTTAAAAAGCTAGGATTTATACAAACCTTGGTTTAGCCAAATCAAGGTTTTGCAAATCTTCATTTTGATTTTTGGGATTTTACTTGAACCATTTGTTTCACTCGGAATATGCATGTGAAGACACATTTTTATGCGTAAGCTTGGAGTTGAAGGCAAATTTCAAAAAGTAGTCTAAACTATTTTTTTTACACTCCCTATAAAACATAAATAAGTTTTGATTTTCAATTCCTACTTGCTAGTAGGAGGTTGGAAAACCTTAGTTTGAGGAAAAATTAGAAGTCTGGTATTCTAATTCCATTTTGCCAATTTTGAAAAAAACCTAAAAAAATTTAAATATAGATTTTGAAAAAGCTATTTCCTGTCATCTTCCAGGAACCAAACGGACCCTTATGTAAGGACCCCAAATAGGCTCTACGCTGATTACTATTTGTTTCCCTCAGTGTAATGATTGTTTTTTGTTTGTTTTTTAATGTTTTAAGCTGTTTTTGGGTTTTTGAGTTGATGAAAAGAAAATAAAAATATTGAAAACTAATCTTACCTAAAATTATAACTCAAATCTGGTTATAATGCTAATCAAATTCATTTACTCGGATGGCTCCTAATGTATGTACAATACTTATTGCTGGAAGAATACATTAAAAACATCATCATTAATAGTTGAAAAAAAACTTGATTTTTGTCTCCAATATGCAACCACGCTGCTGGTTGCTTCCTCCTTGGGCAGCACCTATCAAAAACCACAATATTAAATCTCTAATTTTTAATTCAGTGTAGCGCTGTACTGTTCATAGCACTGTAGCTACTGTTATAACCCCTTCCAACCTATAAATAGATTCATCCACTTTTTTCCTACTGAAACACAATATTGACTCCAGAATGAAGTCAACTCACAGGAAAAATTCAAGTGATATTTCACACCCTCAAATTGCATCAACTCTGAAGATACTACATTCTCCACAGTCTGAATTCTTCTTAAACTTGTAGAAACTCTTGTTGCCCCAACTTCAAGAAATTTCACAAGGCAAAGTTTTTAAGCAATTCTCATAACCTGCTCTTGAAAGAAGACAAGGTTTGTTTATAAGGACTCCTCAACTCCAAAATGAGTCTCCACGCTCAATGATAGCCTTCGGTATCAAAACAAGTTTTCCCTCATCATCCAGGGGTGGTAGTACTATAGAAGGCACAATATGATGCCCTAGCACCTTTTTGAGGCGTGACACATGAAAAACATTGTGCACCTTGCTCTCCGTCGGCAAGTCTAACTCATAAGCCACCTCTCCCACTTTCCTGATAATCCTAAATGGACCATAGTATTGTGGCTTGAGTTTCTCAACACCACTCTTCTTGAGAGTGGATTGACGGTAAGGCTGCAACATAAGATACACCATGTCTCCAACCTCAAAAGTCCGCTCAGTCCTCTTCTAATCTGCATACTGCTTTTGGTGATTTTGTGCCTTAGTTAGATTATCCTTGAGAGTCTTAACAAGGTCTTGACTCTCCTATAACAAATCACCTGCACTGGGCACTCTACTGTCACTCAAAAGCAGATCCATAAAATTGGGTGCCTCATACCCATACAGGGCCATAAAGGGTGACATCTGAATAGACATGTGATAAGTGGTATTGTAGCAATACTCACAAAGATAAATCCACTTTACCCATGCCCTCTGTTTCCCTGCTATATAATTTATGAGATATCCCTCCACCCATTTGTTTACTATCTCTGTTTGACCATCTGTCTGAGGGTGGTAGCTAGTACTCGGAGTGAGCTCCGTCGCACACAACTTGAATAGCTCCTACCAAAAGTGACTCATAAACCTACTGTCTCTGTCACTTACAATGCTCCGAGGTAAGCCATGTAATCTGAATATCTCTTTGAAGAACAACTCTGCCACCTGTGTAGCAGTGTATGTAGCAGTGATCGAAAAGAAGTGTGCAAACTTCATAAGGCGATCCACAACCACATATATGCAGTCTCTACCTTGGGCTCTAGGCAGTCCTGTGATGAAGTCCATAGACAAACACTCCCACTTTCTATTAGGAATTGGAAGTGTCTGAAGTAAACCGGCTGGATAGGAGTGTTCTTGCTTATTCTGCTGGCAAGTGGGACACTCCCTAACATATTGAAGTACCTCTGCTTTGAGCCCTTTCCATGTGAATCGCTCTCTAATCTGTTGGTATGTCTTGTAGAAACTAGGATGTCCTGCCATAGGTGAATCATGAAAAGATTTCAAAACCACCCTCCTCACTACTGATCCTGGGACCAAAAATATTCATCCTTTGTAAATGATGAGCTCATTCACAAGGGTGTATCTGCTGTCCTGAATAGTCCTATCTATGAATCCAGCTGCCCAAGTGTCCTTTGCATACTCTGCAAGGATCAAGTGTCTCCAATCTTCCGATATGTCTATCAGTGAGCTCAAATGGGGCCTACGTGATAAGGCATCAGTAACTACATTCTGTGTCCCCTTAAAATATGTAATGTCAAAGTCATAGGACTGTAACTTGCTCACCCACCTTTGCTACCTATCATTGAGATCTCGGTGCCCCAAAAAGTGTCTTAGGCTATTATGGTCGGTTTTGATACAAAATTTGCTACCTACCAAATATTGCCTATATTTGGCCAAAGCATGCATAATGGCTAACATATCCTTATCATATATGCTGAAGCTCCACTCTGGCCCTCACAATTTCCTGCTCTCATAAGCAATAGGGTGCTTCTCCTGCATAAGCACCGCTCCAATGCCCTCTCCGGAAGCATCACAATGTAGCTCAAAAGGTTTGCTGAAATCTGGTAATGCTAACACTGGACAAGAAGTCATCAACCCCTTAAATTTCTCAAAACACTCTTGTGCTTCAAGAGTCCACAAGAAAGCTCCCTTTCTCATCAAATCTGTCAAGGGTGTCGCATGCCTGGAATATCCATCCACAAACCTTCTATAGAAACCACATAGTCCTAGAAAGCCCCTCAACTATGTAAGGTTCACCGGTGAAAGCCACTCCACAATGGCACGAATCTTTTCAGGATCCATGCACATGCCCTCTGCACTGATGATGTGACCCAAGTACAACAACTCTGTCATGCCCAAATCACACTTCGACTCCTTTGCATACAAGGATTCTCTGTCCAATATACCCAACACCATGTCCAGGTGAACCAAGTGCTCCTCCCAAGATCTACTATATACCAAGATATCATCGAAGAAGACAAGTACAAATCTCCTCAACTAAGGATGGAAAACCCTATTCATTGTTGCCTGAAAAGTAGCAGGTGCATTAGTTAGCCGAAATGGCATAACTACAAGATCAAAATGGCCAAAATGACATCTAAAGGTTGTCTTCTCAATATCCTTCTCTCTAACTCTGATCTGGTGATAACCTGATCTCAAATCTATCTTTGAGAAGAAGCAAGCTCCATGAAGCTCATCTATCAACTCATCGATCCTGGGAATGGGGTATCTGTTTTTAATCATCTTCCTATTAAGCACTCTGTAATCAATGCACATCCTCAATGTCCCATCCTTCTTCTCTACTAACACCACTGAAGAAGCAAAAGGAGACTTACTTGGTCTAATGTGGCCCATAGCAAGTAACTCCTTTATGGTTTTCTCAATTTCATCCTTCAACCTCTTTGGATGCCTATAAGGTGTAATCATGATGGGCTTAGCCCCCTCCTCTAACTCAATGATGTGCTCAATACCTCTGTCTAGTGGTCTACCTAGTGGAATGTCACTGAACACCTTAGAGTGTTTAACTCTAAGCTCCTAAATATCAGGAGGATATTCAACCTTATGCTGTCCCTCCTGTGATGGCATCAACATGCACTCTGCTGCCCACTCTACCTAATCATGTCGAATCAATCTAGCCATTCTACAAAAAGAGACCATCCTAAGATCACTGTCCCTGATTACCTTAAGAATATGTGTCTTCCCATTCACTTTAAACCTCATCTCCATCTCCTTGAGGTTAAGAGTGAACTCACCAATATCGTGCAACCAACTCATCCCAAGAACTATATCTGTATCTCCCATAGGTACAACATAAAAATATGCCTTAAAGTCATAATTATTAACTTTCAATGGGAGTCCAGTGATCCTACGATCACATTTGAGGACATAGCCATCCGCTACCCTCACTCTAATTCCCCCAAACTCCTCTATTTGTATGCCACGCTTCTCCACCATCCTAGCATCAATGAAATTATGAGTGGCACCTGTATAAACCAAGGTTATGACTCGCTGTCCAGCAAGTACTCCTCTCATCCGGAATGACCCTTCTTGCTTAATACTAGTGAGACGAGCTTCCCTAAGTTGCCCATCTCCTTCCCCATCCTTGGACTCCATTTTAGACAAGTTTTCAGCCTTGTCTTCCTCTTTTTCACCATCTATTTCCTCTATATCAGACTGCTGATCTGAATTATCTGATTCTGATTCCTCATAGTATGCCCACATAACTCTGTTAACTTTTCCCTTTGGCCTAAGAGGACAATCATGGTTTGCATCATAGGGTCCCTTACAGTAGAAACATAATTTTTTCTTCCTCAAATCGTTTAATGTTTCCCTGTCAAAAGGTGCTGGAGTTTTATCTTTAGAATCAATTTTAAAATCAGTCCTCTATGGTTTTTTATAAAATGGTTTATTATCATTACTAGAAGATGCTCCTTTGGACTGAAATTTGTTTGTTGGGACTGCATGTTCCATACTTCTTGCCTTTCTCATCGCTTCCTATAAAGAAATAGGATCAAATGCCTTTATCCAACCTCTTAGTGGTTCAGATAGGCCCTCAATGAAAAGAACTATCAATCTATGCTCTGAAATGTTTGGCACCATTACTGCCAACCGCTGAAATTCACCAATGAAATACTCCAAGTTGCCTATTTGTTTCAGCTGTGCTAAGTCCCGGAAGTAAATCTCTGGATCTTTCTTGTCAAATATTTCAACCAACCTATCCACGAAGTCCTGGTATTCTGTCACTTGGTTATGCTGAAGTGTTACCATACCATGGTACCACCAATCATGTGCTATTCCCTCAAAATGCAAGGTGGCATATTTGATAGCTTCAATCTCTGTCATTGGCCTCAGTGCCAAAAATGTGTCAAGCTTATGAATCCAAGGTTGAGCTGTCATCTTACCACTCCCATCAAATGTAGGCATAGTAAGCTTGCCTGTAGCCCTCTTCAGCTCACTATTTTGACCTCTAGGCCTCCTATCTTGTCTGAGTGACCTGTAATGCTCTCTCCTCTGATTTACAAAGCATTCAAAGGTCATCCTCTCCCGATACTGCGGAGCTAATAATTCCCATTCATCATTTGCAGCCATAAGTGCATCTGCGAATATGGGGTCTCCTGTCGCCTCCTCTACCGGAGCTTCTCCGGGCTCCTCCGGAACAAATGTAGGGCGTGTAGGCCTATTAGCTGTTCTAGAATGGGTCCGTTGTGGTCTCTGATTACCTGTAGCACTCCTGTTGTCTCCCTGTTCTCCTGGCTCCCCATTTTGTCTAACAGGTGGGTTCATCCTTTCTACCATAGTAGTGAGTGCCTGTAATGCCTGTGCCATCTGCTGCTGCCCTATAACCATAGCACGGTAGAATTCTCTGGTATCCTGATCATCATTATTCCTCCTGTTTCTAGGTGGACTACCATCATGCCTCTCTTCCATATTTCCTATTTCCTGTAACTGTTCTCTTTCAATCAGAGCTCTCCTACGAGTATGGTACCTGTGCGGTCCAATTTCCAATGGCTGCATATGACTCCCCAAACCCTCAAGATGGCAGGAATGAGGCTCTGATACCAATGTAGGAACCCCAAATAGGCTCTACACTGATTACTATTTGTTTCCCTCGATGTAATGATTGTTTTTGGTTTGTTTTTGAATGTTTTAAGCTGTTTTTGGGTTTTGGAGTTGATGAAAAGAAAATACAAATATTGAAAACTAATCTTACCTAAAATTATAACTCAAATCTGGTTATAATGCTACTCAAATTCATTTATTCGGATGGCTCCTAATGTATGTACAATACTTATTGCTGGAAGAATACATTAAAAACATCATCATTAATAGTTGAAAAAAAACTTGATTTTTGTCTCCAATATGCAACCACGCTGCTGGTTGCTTCCTCCTTGGGCAGCGCCTATCAAAAACCGCAATATTAAATCTCTGATTTTTAATTCACTGTAGCGCTGTATTGTTCACAGTACTATAGCTGCTGTTATAACCCCTTCCAACCTATAAACAGATTCATCCACTTTTTTCCTACTGAAACACAATATTGACTCCAGAATGAAGTCAACTCACAGGCAAAATTCAAGTGATATTTCACACCCTCAAATTGCATCAACTCTGAAGATACTACGTTCTCCACAGTCTGAATTCTTCTTAAACTTGTAGAAACCCTTGTTGCCACAACTTCAAGAAATTTCACAAGGCAAAGTTTTTAAGCAATTCTCATAACTTGCTCTTGAAGGAAGACAAGGTTTGTTTATAAGGACTCCTCAACTCTAGAATGAGTCTCCACGTTCAATGTGGGATAAAAAATATAATAATAACATAAAAAATGTTATTACATTAAAACTTAGAAAACCCCTTTTAATTTTTCCATAAGCTTGGACCCACAATTAATTGAAACGATGGCCCCTTTTATGATATCATGACCCTCACTTAAGTTATATATTATAACTTAACAATATAGGCTCAAAACCAATAATGTTTATTTTAACTAAATAAACATTAATATCTCCATTATTACTCAACATTTTTGAATGTTGTTTGGACCGGGAGCTAACATGATAGAACTGCATATGACCATACCCCTTTTCTAAAAATAGCAGGGGTCTATCTTTATAACTCCAAAACTGCTAAAAATAGCCTAACCAAGCCAAACTCAAAGGAAAACTCACCATAAACAAACTCTGGCAACCCAGAAGAGTACTCTGCTCTGGTCCTTGGAGGATCTCCACACCAAGGTGACCTTCTATCCAATCTTATTAGCCTACGAGGGTCTCTGATAGGCTAATCACCAGCTAAAGTGATGTCTATAGCTAGAAGGGGACATCACACCTTAACGAAGAGCGTTGCTTGGCTTTTGTTAATTTCAAGGCTTTGCTTGATTAGCTTTGGTTGGTTATATGTGGTTCTTGTTTTAAAGTTCTGTGAAGTATTGGGGTTTTTGTCAAATGGGAGAATCGTTAAAGTTTATATGAATTAAAAGTTCTTATTGACTAGTTTTTCCACAATGGGTAGTGAGGATGGTGATCGATTTAGTGTTGGCGGCATTTGCTGTGCTGCTTTGTAAGATTTGGCCAGCTCTTTGTTAAACAATTTTCAAATTGATGGGGGAAAAAACAACTTACTGTTGTAATAATGTCTTGGGATAGATAGAAATATCGATATAATGAAGTCGACATTAACCTTTTTTCAACATTGAAAGTACTTTAAGAATTAACTAGAAGAGTCCACTGCGCACCGAGTCTGTGAACCCCTTGACACGCAGCACGAGAAGAAAATAGCACCGGCAACATAATTTAATCGTCTCTGTGAACCCTTTGACACGCAACACGACGAAAATTTCAACCGCGATGTAATATTTTTGGGGCTTAAATACTGTTAGGGAACCATTAGATATACTATATCGGCCTCTTCTCTTTCCGGTGAATGTCCATCCTGGGAACTTTCTTTGAAAAATCCTAATGGTGGAGGGGCTTCATCGATGGAAAATATATGCTTATGCTTGCGTTTTGCAGTTGTCCTGCTTATTCAGCTCAAGAGTACTAGTGGTGTGGGAGATACTATTTCGGTGGGTGCCTCTCTCACTGGAAACCAGACAATTATTTCAAAGAATGGAATATTTGAGTTAGGATTCTTCAGCCCAAACGGAGCCAACTGGTATATTGGCATCTGGTACACCCAAATTCCAAAGAAGACATATGTTTGGGTGGCCAACAGGGACACTCCCGCCAGGAAACAGCCAGGCGTTTTGAAGCTGTCAAAATATGGTAATCTGGTGCTGTTCGATGCAGAGGACGCATCTATTTGGTCAGCCAACACAACAAACAAGGCATCTCGGGCTGTGTTATTCAATTCTGGTAATTTCTTAATCCTGAGTTATGACAATGAGTCTAATATTGTTTGACAGAGTTTCGACAATCCCACGGATACCTTGTTGCCCGGAATGAGGTTCGGTGGACATCAAAAGCTAATCTCCTGGAAGAGCTCAACGGATCCTGCTCCCGGATTGTTTTCCCTACAGAGGGATCCGTCAGGGGCCAAACAATTTGTGCTCAAGTGGAACAATTCCGAACAGTATTGGACGACCGGAATTTGGGACGGCACAATTTTCAGCGGAATCCCAGAAATTGCAGACAAACATATGTTCAATATCAGCGTTGAGAGCAATGGCTCTGGTGTGTATCTCACTTACATGTTGGTCCCTAATTTCAAACTCCTGGCACGTTTCGTCGTGACCATGCTCGGACAAGGGCAACACTCTACATTTCCAGTATGGGATGATTGGTACATATTCTGGTCTGTCCCCAGAGATCGATGCGATGTTTATGGTATCTGCGGTGCCTACGCAACCTGCGACTCCAGAAATGTTTGGTCCTGCAGCTGCGCGGAAGGCTTCAAACCCACAGACAATCACGCCTGGGTTTCCCAAGATTGGGCGTCCACTGGCTGTGTTCGGAAGAGCCCATTAAACTGCAGCACCGACCAATTCATCCATCTTGGCGTAACATTGTCCGATGATTATGCCTTCTCATACCCTGCAATATCAACAAAAAAAGATTGCCAGAAAGCCTGCCTAAGCAACTGCTCGTGCACCGCATTTTCTTTCAGTACGCCTTCAGGCCCCTGCCAAATCTGGTCTGGAGATTTGCTCAACCTGCGCAACTCTACTTCATCGAGAAGGAATACAAATGTCTTCATTAGAATAGGTCCCTCTCAACTTTCCAAGAAAAGCAAAAGCAGAAGTATTACGGGCCCAGTGCTTTGGATCGTCGGTGCACTCGCCGTTGTCCTGGGTATCTTTTCAGTTTTCATTTGGCGGAGGTACATACAAAAATCAATGGACAGGCGTGCGGATTCCTCGGACTCTTTTCTAAGAATGTTTACTTACAAGGAGCTGAAAATTGCGACAAGGAATTTCAGGTTTGAGCTGGGGAGCGGAGGATCTGGATCCGTGTTCCAAGGATCTCTGCTAGACGGTACGCTTGTAGCCGTGAAAAAAATGACGGATTCGAGACAAGATGAGAAGCAATTCCGAGCAGAAATCAGTTCCCTCGGAAACATACAACATGTCAATTTGGTCAGGCTTCGGGGGTTTTGTGCGCAAGGATCGAAACGGTTACTGATCTATGATTACATGCCTAACCGCTCTCTGAATTCCCTGCTGTTCACAAGTAATTCCAAGATCGGTGAAAGGAAGGTGCTCGACTGGAAGACCCGATTTGAGATCGCGCTAGGCACTGCAAGAGGGTTGCTCTATCTCCACGAAGAATGCAGAGGTTGCATCATTCACAGTGATGTGAAGCCCGAGAACATCCTGCTGGACAGTAATATGTCACCCAAATTAGCCGATTTTGGGTTGGCGAAGTTGATGGGTAGAGATCTAAGCCGCGTGCTGACGACTACGAGAGGAACGAGAGGATACTTGGCCCCACAGTGGATCGCTGGTACTCCCATCACTCCCAAGGTAGACGTCTACAGTTTTGGTATGACTCTTTTGGAAATCATTTCTGGGCGGAGAAATCTGGACTTATCCTTGTCAGATTCAAGTAAGCTCTATTTTCCTACATGGGCTGCAACTAAAGTACAGCAGGGAAATATTATGAATATTGTGGAGGAGGGTGTTGTACTAGTGGAAGCAAACAGGGAGGAAGCAAGAAGAGCATGCATCGCGGCATTGTCATGTATTCAGGAGGACGAGGAAGTGAGGCCAAGTATGAGGCAAGTGGTGCAAATTCTGGAAGGGAAGATGGAGCCTCAAACACCGCAGATTCTGAGCTCAGCACATATGGATAGGTCAACAAACCAAAGCCATACAAACAGCTATAGTGATCACAGTTTTGCTAGCTGTTAAGAAATTAAGCTTACTACAATGTTGCTGGTTAAGAGGTTAAGCTTAAACATTAGTTAACAGGTAAAATCAATCTTATAGTGGTAGAAACATTACACCTACTTAAGAATTTAATCTTGATCATTGGTTAAGAACTAATCAATAAAAAAGGAATGAATAAAAACTAATCTTTATTAATGATTCATTGAAGCAATTAGGTGTCATTTAATGACTAACACTAATGTATATATCCTATGAATTGCAAATTTTATCTTGGAATGTAGGGGTTTTAGTAGCTTGTTTTGGTGAAGGGTTTCTCAAGACCCTCTATAAAAATGTAGATTAGATGTAGGTTACATTCAAGAAACAAATTTTTCTATTCAAGATATGATTATTATATCATTTATAATTTGGAAATATGGTCATTGTATATGTCTTAGACTCTTGGTGAAGTGACTTTATTTTACAATCTTAAAAACATTTCTACATCCTAGTTCTTATTGCTCAACATATTCTCAATTTCATTGATCTAATATCCTACTTTTATTCAAGTGAAGCTATTGTAGTCACAAATATGTATACACCTTAAAATGTAATAGGTAAGGTTTCACTTTGGGCGCATCCCAGATTTATGCAATCTCTAATATCTTCTCTAACATTATATTAGGAGGGTATTTTAATGGAATAGATAGTATAAGTGAGAGAAAAAGGAGGCATCAATTATCTACAACCTTTAATTTTATTCATAGTGAATAGATTATTTCTTAATTTAGTGGAAGTAGCTTCAATATATGGTACCTTTAATAGACCAGTTTAATATGTAGAGCTTACTCTTTATACAATATATTAAGTACATTATTATTCTATGATTAATGATAGATAGACTTACTTTGTCGAATTATAGGTTGGAAGATATCTAACCACTTACCAAGAAAATTATCCTATTTAATTTTATTACTCTAAAACAAATATTTTATCATGATCTAATTTATGTGGTATAGATTTAGATTTATTGACCTTACAAAGAATCGATGAGTTAAAGGGAGTTCTTATCGCAAGACAACTATGTATTCCTTTTACAAGAGGCTTGAATTTATTATATAGACTCTTCAGAATTATAACAAGTGTTGGTTTCAATATAATTTTTCATTTAAAATTTTCCCTTTTGAGGTAGCTAGAGAGAATTGTTTCCAAAATAGAAGTGATATTAAGCATGATAGTGTAATGGTTAAGAAATGTATTAGTTTCGGTAAAACGACATTAATCACTAATGAAATTAATGATTTATCTATTACTAACCATCTCAAACATTCTGTAACTTTGAAACATGATTAGATCACCATATCAAATAGCTCTTTGTTTTATGTTATATTCCTACAATGTAAGTATGACAAATAATTGAAGATACATACAACATCTTTATTATAAGATGAATCTAGTTTAAACTTACCTTTTCATGTTGCATGACTTATCTCTATTTATTTTTAAAAGAATGAAAAGTATATGTAAACTAGGGCACTTAATTAACTCTTCTTAAAGGTAAAGGAGAAAAAGAGTTTACAAAAGAAGATCTAAAAAGAAACTACATAAAATCTCAAGAGAAGCAATTCAAATACTTATATACATCAAAGAAATAGTTAGTAGAAATAGAAAACTATGGGATACTAGAAGTCAAGCCAATTAAATATTTTTTTTGGAAAATGAGCAAATTGATTGGACTAATAAGATGAGACTTACTGAATTTCAACCTTGATAAATCTCTTGATATAAGGATAGTCTTGATGAAAGAACTTTATGTCAAAATACTATCATTGAAATTTATCGCATGATATATTATAAACAAAAAATATGACAAGTATTTAAAGAAAGTGGGAGATAGAAACAATGGTGGATAGACTCTCTCAAGGTGTGAAGGACATCTACAAATAGCCAAATTAAATCAATGTACATATATAAAATTTCAAAATTCAAATGGAGAAAGAAGAGAAATGACAAGGCCTCTTACAAACTAATCTCACAAATTTAATAAAATGCATCATTTAAAGATCAAAAAATCCACTCATGTGGAATTGGGGGATAAGCAATTTATAATGAGATATCATAGCTCGAAGTTTTTACTTGAATCTCCAAAAGGCATGAACTAAAATATATTCTCATTAATACTATGATTTGATCTATATAGCCTAATTTTTCCTAAGGTTGAGGAATTTGTACTCTTAAAAGAGAGGTCACAAATCCAACCAGGGGGTAGTGTATGTGCAATCTGATTGTATCATAATAAATTTCCTCTCACAAGAAGTGTGAGGTAGTCTATTAGAGAATCTCAAATTGCATCCTTAATTTAATAGTATATCTTCTTATTTTGATAGGTATGTCTATAAGAAAATCTCAAATTGCATCCTTAATGTTAGTATTAATCCTTGATATAATGATTATTCAGAGGATGAGATGCTCATAGGCTTGTGTATTTATATTAATAGAAATTGACAAGGATGTAATTAACTTTTTCCATTAAAAAAACATTTTTTTAGGAATATAACTAATTTTGATTAGGAAGAATTGTGCATTAAATGGATTCTTTTAGAATTAATATATTATGCATAGGTCATGTCACGTATACTTAATGACCATAAGTTCACATGATGAGACATACAATAAATAACACTCAAAGTAACTTCCCTTAATAGTTTATTTTACTCATGCCATATATGTGTATTCCAAATGGAATTACCTTCATCATAAATAAGGAAATTGGGATTTTTGACACTCATCATGACCTTTTGGATAATGTGCTTGTAATAAATGCAACACAAGATATCATATTGGCATCATGTGAGTAGATATTCACATGCATATTGATAAATTACATAACAAATACTAGCTTATTTTCTAGTTAAATATTAATTTGCATTATATATTTTCTACAAGGATTTCAAGGATTTTCTTAGTTAGCATGACACTAAGAATAAAATATTTGGTTGTCCAATATTCAAGAACTTAACTTTCATGATTTTATTTACTATATGGCTTAGTGTAAAATTTGCAAAATTCATCTCTATTGTTTCAAGTTCTAATGGAAATTTGGAAATAGTGTTGACTCGCCATTTCATCATTATAAGTTGTGCAAGAGTTACAATTAGGTCTCTTTCCATTTTTCTATGGTTCAAGTATTTTAAACTAGATATGAATGTTGCAATCTTCTTTAAAAATTTGGTAGCACTCATTTTAAACTATTTGGTAAAATTTTCTACAAAATTTTTAACTTTCTTGATGAATTTGTTTCATTGCCTTCTAGTTGTTGCTAGATTAAATTTATTACGAAAAATGGCCCTTAATGCTTATTTTGTGGTCATTAAAAAACTTTGCATTCTATTTTATTTTTTCTTTAGAGCTTAGACTACATGGGATTAGTTCAATGATTTTTTTGAGAGATAGAACTTTCTAATGCATTATGATTTTGTTAAGAAAATAACCGAGAACTCCTTCTACATGGTATTTGTTATATTTAAAACGTAAAAATTCATTTTATCTCTCATATGGATGAATATAAATTCTATTGTAATTTATAGATATCTAGTTGATATAATTTCTCACTTTATACAAAGATAATGATTTGTTCTAATATTTTTAAGAAAATCTACATGAAAATAAATAAGGTTGAACTTGAAGCACTAATATATATTTTAGGTACTTCCTAAACCATTGGTGAAATGATCCATGAATTATGACCAAAGTGCCTCTATTACTTTCCTCTTTTCAAGATCATTCTTAACCTCGTGAATAAGACGCCTTCTCTCATGCTTCGTAGTCTTTAGTGCAAAGATTAAAACAAAACTCTTGGAGAAGATTATCCCTTCCTATTTGCCACTTATTTTCTATTTTATAGGATCCTTACTATGGTTTTGGTGGTTCTCCCAAGATTGAGAAATTTTCCCACATTGTGGTTCATATATTATACATGCTCGCGATATTTTGCCCCCTAATGAAGATAATAAAAAAGAAAATGATGACAATGATCTTTGGTACCCTCTCAAAAACATTATAGACCTCATTCATAAATGAAAAATACTATCATTTCCTCCTTATATATTAGCCCTTACCAAATAATAACTACTTATTATTTTTATTTTAAATTCAATCCTTTACTGACCTTTAAAATGACTTCTTCTACGACCTTCTTTTGAATAAACATAGCTTATTCTTTGAATAGTAATCCATGAAATTATTAAGTAAATTATAATGATATAAATTCAAATAGAAATAATTACTTTCTCACTTAGAAATTATTAAAAAAAGTAGTCAACGATGCATAATGCCTAAATTGACATTTATAACTTATTAAAAAAGGATAGTCAACAATACATAATCCCTAAATTGACAATTGAAACAAATCTCAAACCTCTCATATTGTCTTTTGGAACTACTCAAATTGGCACATATAGTAAAATTGATTGGACTTGTGTTTAATAGATCTTCTATGAACCCTTTGACATATAAAATGAGCTAGAATTTTTACTCTCTGCTGGATTCTTTTGGCTTATATAGAAGTAGTTTAGTATCTATTGAATAAATTTCATTATGGTAGTGAGGATTTTCTACCTTAGATATTCACTTTGAAATATAATGACACAAGGACATTAGCGATTGAAAAAGATAGGCAATATTATGTAGGTACAATATTATTTAACAAAAAAATTTGTTGAAGATACTCTTTTGTTGGACATTTGAACTGGGATTCCTAAGTGCAAATATAGAAGTAACTAATATATACATTATAGTATGCAAACATAACAAATAATATGATTTTTTCAACATGTCACTAGCTTGAGAAAAAAAGTGACAAGAATCCTGAAATGCCAAGAGGCAAGTCTTTTGGATACCTATCTTGGCCTCCCACTCACTATTAAGGAAGTATCCACACCGTACTGGAATGAGCTAGTTGAACACTTTTAGAGAAAACTTTGTGGGATGGAATGAAAAGATCTTGAGCAGTTCAGGAAAACTCTAGCTTCTCTTAGCCTCTTTTGTAGGGAATTCTTGTCTATTTCCTCTCTATGTTTAAACTCCCAAGAAGATATAAGGATAGTCTTAAAAAAATCCAAATGAATTTCTTATGGTCTGGATTAGAAGAGAAGACCATAATGAGTTTGGTGAGCTAGGAAAAGGTTTGTTGACCCAAGGCCCTTAGGGGACTGAATATCATAAGAATATGGCATCTAAATAATATCCTCTTGAATAAGGTCAGTTGGAGATTGATGAACTCCTTGGGTAATTGGTGCAATATTGTGAAAGCTAAGTATCTTGGAGGGGCTCATTCTCATATTACATTTGGACCCACGATCTCGCTAGAGTTATAAAATTTGGAACAATGTGGTACACATTAATAAAATTTTGAAGATGGGTACTCACTAGTGGTTGGGGATCAAAACAACATCAACTTCTAGGAAGACCAATGGATAAAAGATGACCCCCTCATGCACACTAGGTTCTAACCCTTGAGAGAGGCTTATACTAGACATAATGGTACTCTAATTCAAACCTATATCACCTCTGATAGACAATGGAAAAGAGTTTTTAATTAGGAGAATGTTAGGATGGGGCTCACTCTGGAGATCTAGATACTACTCTAGAGTTATCAAATCCATTCCACTCCTATTAGTGACTTTTTGGTCTGGAGAGTTTCCCCATTAGGATACTTCATATTGAAATTTTCTTATCTTTGTTGTCTCAGGGTGGATGTGGCCTTAGAGGATTGAAGGAAGGTTTGGCACCCACGGATCCTACCAAAGATAAATTTCTTCTAGTGGATGGCCCTACAAGAGAAAGTTGTTAGCATTGATAATCTTCAAAAGAGAGGGTGTTAGTTAGCTAACTGTTGTGTGTTATGCTACAGAGAAGTGGAATCTATCTTGCACCTCCTCATTCACTACCATTTTGTGTCAAAAGTCTAGAGGGGGGTCCACTGGTGTGTTAATGAGAAACTACATCAATTTTTCCCCTAGGATGGGTCCTCTAATCACCCATATGCGAAAAAATTATACAAAACTATTCCCCGTATATTTCATGGAAAATTTGGAAGGAGAGAAATAACAAAATACATTAGAATATATAGTCCAACAATATAACTGCTCTGTTCATCATCTTCTTGGGATTGGCAACAATTGTTTACACTAAACAACTCACCATACGTCAAAATTCCTCATGCTGCATATCTCCTCCATAGCTCGATATTCCTCCTTGTTTACATGAATCTTTCTAAATTATGCACTCTCCCCATACACACCTCGGAGATGTTTTTCATGCATATTCTCCACCATTAATATCAATGATGAAGGCCTCATTATGTTAATTAACTACTCGATATTTTCAATGAACTCAAGTGATTAAGGACACTTCTCAAGATAAAATAACAAGAGTCCTTAATGACTCAACTCTCAACAGATACTTCCCCATACTGGAAGCATCAACATTCACTCTAGTCTAACAATAATTCTTTGTATCAGTGGAGTAATGCAGTTATTCTATCATCTACTATGCAGTAGGCAAGGGCATAATCCGAAACATACCTCTCAAGTACTCAAATGTATCTTTAGGTAATGGCTTTGTAAAGATATTTGCAATCTAATCTTTAGTGCTCACATAGTCTAGCCTAATTTCTTTTTGTGTTGCCTTCTCTCTCAAGATAAGATACTTAATAGATATATACTTCATTTTAGAATATAATATAGGATTCTTAGACATACTCACTGTACTTGTGTTATCATAATATATGATAACATGTTTTGTAAACCCAATCCCAATATCTTTTAGCATCTTCTTCATCCACATCCATTGATTACAATTATTTGTTGCTACTACATACTTTGCCTCATCTTTACTTTGTGAAATACAATCTTTTTTCTTGCTCAACAAAGAAACCAATCTTTCTCCAAGGAAAAATGCTCCACCACTAGTGCTCTTTGTATCATCCACACTACTTGCCTAATTTGTATTAGTATACACACATAAAGTGAAATCATTTGATCTATCATACCAAATCCCATAGTTAGATGTTCCTTTTAAATATCTAAATATCCTTTTTATTGCTACATAATGATACTCTTTAGGATTATCTTGAAATCGAGCTACAATCTCAACTGCATTTTCTATACATATTTTGGTGTGAGACAGATATTGCAAACCTCCAATCATGGATCTCTATTTATTCTACTCAACTGTAAGTGTCTCATGCTTGCTAGATACTTGTGACCAGTTATCATAAATGTACCAACAAGCTTACAACTTTCCTATCCAAATCTCTTTAATAAATATTTTAAGTACTTAGCTTATGAAATGAAAATACCATCACCGTTCTGCACAATCTACAATCCTAGGACAAACTTCAATTCTCCTATCATACTCATTTCAAATTCATTCTTCATTTTCTCAGGAAATTTATCACTTTCTCCATCATTACCTCCAAATATTATGTCATCAAAAAATATTTCAGACATAAACAAACTATTATATATTTCTCTCAAATAAAACCTGCCATTTGTCATACCTTTGACAAATCCAAGATTTTTCAAATACTTATCCAACCTTGCATACTAGGTTCTAGGTGCTTTAGACCATATAGAGTTTTCTTTAGTCTACATACCATCTCTTTGTCTTTTGTTAGAGGGAAAATTTCAGGCTACTCTATATATACCCCTTCTTCAATTTCTCCATTTAGGAAAGCTAATTTAACATCCATCAAGTGTACTTTGAATTTCTTATATGCCATGTCTCTTTCTTCACAATATGATCTAGTTATTTCTTCATTGCTTGAATCCAATGATCATCTTTACATGCTTCATTTGCACTCTTAGGTTCAACTAGGAATCAAACATAATTTCTTATTAACTATGTTTCTAGTCATCACACCTTTGTCTTTACTTCTAATTATCTATTTTGGAGGGTGATTCTTTTTCATTGTCCTATTATAGGTAGGAGTTTCTATCTCAACTCTTATCTCATCTCTTGATTTAGACCTATGTTTTCCTCTTTTCTTAGTTAGCACATCATTCCATAGATCATTGTTAGTCTCAAAGAAAAATTCAACATTTTTCCTAACAATTCTAGAATTCTCTTCTTCTTCATGAGAATTATAATCTACCATCCTTTCCTTAGTTCCAAACTTTTCATCAATCTTTACATTTACACATTCAACTATCATCTTGATTATGTGATGAAAACATCTATATGCCTTACTATTCAATGAATAGCCAAGAAACATACCTTCACCACTTCTTGGATAAAACTTACCAATGTCTTCATCTCTTTTAATGTAACACTTGCTTCTAAATATTCTAAAATATTTAATAGATGGTTAATGTCCAAAACATAATTCAGAAGGGGTCTTGCTCATACTTTTTCTGTTCTGGACTATATTCATAGTGTACACTATTGAATTGGATGCTTCTCTCCAAAATGTCTTGGATACATCATTCTCAAACAATATTGCTCTTGTTGCCACTAAAACTAGTATGTTTTTCATTTTGAAATCTCATTTTTCTCAAGAGTCTTGGGTGAAGATAACTGTCTTTTAATTCCATTTTCTTCACAAAACACGTTAAACTCTTTAGAGGTGAATTCAACTCCTCTATCTAATCTTAAACACTTAATCTTAACACCATATTCATTCTCAACTCTATTCTTAAATATCTTAAACTTCTCAAAAGCTTCATATTTCTCTTTAAGAAATGCTACCCACATTATTCTACTAAAATCATTAGCAAAAATCATGTAATACCTTTCACCATAGAATCCTCTTGTTCTAGTAGGACCACTCAAATATGTGTCAACAATTTCCAAATTCTCTATCATAGTGAACTTCTTGGTAGGATAATATACTTTCTTTTGCTAAGCTAAAATGCACTCTTTGCAAAAATATTAATAGGCTTTATTTTCTTAGACAAGTCTCTAACTACAAATGTGCTACTAACTTTTACAATATTATCAAAGATTATATGACAAAATCTCCTATGCCATAACCACTTGTTGTCCACTTTAGAAATCAAACATGTTATTTTAGGAGGATTCAACTAAAACATATTATCTCTAGACCTAATTCCAATTCTAATCATCTTACCATCCTTATCCTTGATAGTGCAACTCTTCTATGTGAATTGAAATTGATAACCTATGTCCACCAACTATCCAACACTCTACAAATTATGATTCAATCCATCAAAAAAATAAACATCATCAGTGTTAGTTCTTCCATCTAAAGTAATGGATCCAATCCTTGGAATATTATAGGCTGCATTGTTACCAACTCTAACAATACCTCCATCATAGTTCTTGAATTTAACAAACTTATTTATATCACCAATCATGTAATGTGAATGACCACTATCAACTATCCAATCTGATTTCATTTCAACTTGGGAAACTAGAGCCTTTTCTTCTCTAATTTCTCTATCAAGATCATCTTCCTTAATAGCCACAAATCCTAATTCATCATCACTTTCACTTGGAGTTGTTTCATTAGATTCCTCGCATTCATTAGCATACAAAAAATTTAAATCTCTCCTAGGCCTAACATTTCCCTTGTAATTTATCTCTCTTTTAGGACATTTAGATACATAATAACTAAACTCATTACATTTCCAACATTTAAAGATATTCTTACCATCTTTTTCTCTTCTCACAAGAAGTGTTATACCTTGTTCAATCTTCTTGTCTTCATCAAATCTAGTTCTCTTGCTACTAGGAAAATCTCCATGTGTACTTGCACTTCTAAAAAGTTTGGCAAAATATTAAGGGCACTAAAGGTTGTCTCCACTCTTGTTAATTCTCCAGTTTATCTTAGAACCACTTCTATTGCTTCCAATATTCCAAGAAATGTTTTTCCAGTAAATTCCTTAATGTAGTGTATTAGTAACTAAATCATCTGAGCTACTTGCTTGAATGGTGGTGTTAGATTCTTCAAGATCTTCCATACAACCTCATCTGCTTCCTTAGTTCCACTACATGACTTGATTCCTGCAAAAATCTCTAATATCATACCAATATATAGTTTCTTTTAGATTCAACTTCTATCATTTTAGAATCTTTAATTGTTCATATCCAATTCTGCAAATTACTCTCTTTGTATGTGTATCACCTTCAAAAATAGATTATAATGCTTTCCAAATTTCATGAGATGTTTGAAGTCACTTTACAAAACTATACTAAATCTTAGGAAGAGCTTATAGTAAAGCTTCTCTAGCTCTCATGTTACACATGAATAGTTCTCTTTTTGCCTCACTGCATTCTTCAAGCTTTTCCTCTTTCATAATCTCCTTCTTACACTTCGTCAAGAGTCAATAACCCAGACCCATGCATAACAAACAATTCTTCATTTTTTTCTTTCAAACTATCATAGTTGGCTCCATCAAATCCAAGACTATCCTTTTTGTAAAGTTTTATCATTGATCTTCCAAATCTATTAAGCTTATCCTTCATGGACTTGAGGCTGTGATACCAATTGTTAGAATATATACTCCACCAATATAAAAGAGGGTGGGGGGGATCAATTATCCAACTAATATCACAATTATCAACCTTATTATCCTTTAACCATATGAGAAATATAATTAGAAACCACAACATGATACTCATACACAATTAACACTAGATATGTTAACGAGGGAAACCCTTAATCAAAGGGAAAACCTCAATGGGGATGATATCTACAAGATGATGTACTAATATAAATACTCCTTGCTAGAGGATAGACCTTGTTAGGAGTCTATAACAACATTTAGTACATGTTAGTTCTTGTTAGGAGATTCCAACCATGTTAGGAGTTGTGCCAACCCTATTAGGAGTTGTGGAAGACAGTTGCACCCAACACCCAAATAGCTTGAAGGTTAAGATCAATGAACCCACTATCCAAATGATCTCCATATTATTCCTTACAGAATAATAGAAATGAAATTCCCTTCCTTCCTCTTCCTTTGTCCTATCAACCAAACTTCTGCACTCCTTCAAATCTTGTAACTAGATCACATAATTTACATCAAATAATGCCTTTGATCACTTACACGCATTTAGTAAAAATTCTTCTTGAATCATATAGTCATATTAAAAACAAGGAAAATATCTTTGGACTTTATACCATATCTTGAAAATAATTCCTTGAGTTAGCTTCAGGGCTTTCCCAATTAATTATAATAAGATAATTACTTAATTACAATTACAATAGCACTATCATCTCACAGTCTACACAATTTCTCACATGTGTGATAGTAGGACTTACGAATCTACTAATGTCATCATCCAATGATAATGAGTCACTGACTGACTATGCATCTTTTCATTACATCACAGATCAAATATATCAAATAAAAATCACAAGCTAGTTTCCAACCACTCTTGTCTTTGTATTGCTTTTAGTAAACTAGGTACAACTTATGTACATTATTAACTTACATCATGTGTGCTTAACCATGTCATCAGGACATAGTGAAGAATGTTTCCTTGACTATGCATCACCAGATAATCAAACCATTGTCCATATAGATAGGATCTCTTTCCACTATTCTTGCAATCTTCGTAGAATTATTACTATGTTGACATCAATGAAAAATACAGTCATGAATGCAAAATGTTAGTACTCTCCAATGCTTAGGATATTCCCCCAAAGTAGTATCATTAGCATTCATGCCAAAAAAATCTTCATGGAAACAATCACGCCAATCACCCAAGTAGACAGGATATGAAGTGGGCATCCTCTTGGGACTTAAGCCTAATGGTGCCAAAGTTTGATAACTCCAAAGCTACAGCCAGGTGAAGAACAACTTGGCACCCCCCTCCTAAAGCATGGATAAAACTTAATTTTTATAGGTTGACTATGATTGGGAGCACAATGGTCAGTGGTATCTTCTAGAATAGCATTGGGAAGCTAGTGGTTGCCTATACTAGGAACTATGGAGGGGGATCAAACAACAAATTTGAAGTTCTAGCCCTACTATCAGGAATTAGAATTGCAAGAGTTAGATGAATTAATAGATTGGTAATCAAGGGGGATTCAATGTTGATTACTAAAGTAGTGAAAGGTGAGGGCTAGTGTAGAAGACAGGGTCAATGTAGCTAGAAGTTCAAATCAATAATAGAAGAAATCTGCATGTTGATGTAGGAGTTTCAAGAGGTCCATGTGGACCACATCTACTATAAAGGAAATGGATTGGCATATGATTTGGACAAATTTGGATAGAACATCATAAAAATATTCATGTCCCCACTTCTTAGGACAAATTTACCTATAGAAATTATGTAAAAAATATAGATTATGCAATTCAATTCTAGTGATTGATATCTAGGGATTCCCATATTTCTACGCATATTTGAGGATCCTTCATTTGGCTTCCTAACACTTTGGGAGGATCCATGTGTTCGTGAGGAAGGACCTTCAATTATTGGGCCTTCTTCCCTAAAAATACCTTTCAAGTTGAGCTTCGTAATCCTCTGGGAAGACCCTCTAGGTTTCTCAGAATGATCCTCACTTTGTTAGCCATCATCCTTCAAAGACCTATGAGACTATCTTAACAATGGTACTACATTTCTCTTCAATAGATTCATGTTAAATGTTAATGTAAATTAGTACTCTTCCTACATTTAAAATGATTTAAATTTTTATCTATTTATTCATATTATGAATCCTAATTCTGACTTCTATTGAAATTTTATAACAATTTATTAATAATTACACTATTACTATATATTAGTAATAGTTCTAACAAAATAATTTGAATATAACTAACTACCAAATATACTAGTAATTATTAAGTAATAGTAAAAGTACCATGACACAATATAATATATACATACAATATTCTTTATTTCCTAAATAAAACATTACTACCTGCAACTAAATATATATTCCATTATACCTACTTGTTGGTGAGCCCTGATGCCTTGATGTGTTGGCTCTGAACTAATTAATACTATGTTGTATTTGTCTTGTATAGGTCATTTACCTTTCTAACTACCTATCTTGTCCTTGGTGGATGGAGATTAATTACCTATGTCAACCTTGCATTATAATTGGTCTTTCCTACTACTCATACTCTATGGTGATTGTGATAAAACCCATCCTTGTTGCTTTGCCAATCTTTGTACTTGGATGCAGTGTACTCCTTTGGTCTTTGTTTACATAGTTGTGATTCTATGATGATGTGTCCTCTTTCCATGTTGAGTAGCATTCCTCAACACCTTTCCTCCTTGTCTCGTATGATGTGCAAGACTTATGGTTTCATGGTTCGATGTGTCCTTTTTTCTCCCCCCTTTCTTCAATATTCTTTTGTACATTTATGTGTCGTGTTTGAACATCTCATGCTTCTTCATTGAGTCATGATGTATGGTGTAGGGGTCCTGCTTGGGGATTATTTAATTATTCATTTCGTACATTTTTATATATTAATATTTTTTTGATGAATAGTCCTTTTCTATTAATAAAATATACTAAGAATAAAATTCACAAAAAAGGGGCTTGGAGATACAAGATCACCCCGCAAAAGAGTTAACATGGCCGAAGCCAGACTTAACAACATGGCCTCTACTGAAAACAACAACTATTCATAAAATAAAAAATAAAAAAAACAACATTAGGCTGGCAAGGTAATGCCAACTGAAGGAGGAGGATCATCTCTATCAAGAAATCCCCACATATTAGTGGGATTGTGGGGTTGACTAGGAATAGTCCAGTGGTCATCAGCAATAGCAAGATCATGGGTAGCCTCCGCTTCCTTAACCTCAAACCACGGAGGAGAATTTGCCAAAGATAGGCAAGGAAATTTCCCAAAATGCACTCGTCGAGGCCCAGGAGGCAGAGCCGAGGACCAACCAGAACCACTGTGGGGTGGAGAGGTAGAGCGGTGCCTCTATCTGCCATCACCACCACTAGGAGAGTGGTGGCGAGAAGCTTGGGAGCACGGTATGTGTGAGTGGTAGCCTAAGGAGTGGCTGCAAGAATGGTGGCCACAAGGCAGAGGCATTAGCTGAGGCATCTAGAGGAACTCTAGCAATGGTACAAGGAGCATTGCCCCAATGATTTAACAATTCCTATAAGTGAAAAACTTCTAGGGCAACTTTATTAGCTTGCACCTAGATCTGCATTATCACATTGTTACAAATGCATGCTTTAGTGTACATAGCAATGTTAACATCCAAAAAGCTATGAGTGAATAGAACAACATTCCTATCTTTCCATAGAGAAACCAAAATTTCCTTCCTGAAGGTATGTGAAATCTGAGTGAATTTTTGAGAAATTCTGGGGGAATCACCCAATACGATCATGTGCCATGAAAATGGTTCAAGCTTGAAAGGCTTCAAAAAATCATGAATTCAGTGCCAATAATTTTGAGCGTGCTTAATAAACCAAAAAATATGCAAAAAGGACTCAGGTTGACCATAAAAGGGGCATCTAGGATCAGGAACCCCAATGTGTTTGAGTCGAGGCCCTAGGGGAAGACCTTGGAAGGCAATGCACCAAGCAAAGTGGGCAATTTGGGTTTTGTAATAGCACTCTAAATGGTGTCAAAATGTTTTCTACATTGAGAGAGCGAAGATTGCAAATGCCACCGCTAGTTAAGCATGTCAACCATCGAAAGATGAGGCGAGATCCATCAGAACCCCATACAGGGCTTATAATTGGCAAATGGAGTGGCAGGATACCACTTCCAATCATGCCATCAAGGCCGACCAGACTGAATCCCCACCTTATGAACTAGGTGAACAGGGATGGAAGATAGTAGAAGGTGAAAAGTTTGTTGATCCCTACTAACAAGGTGGTACTGAACTTGCATATCTTCCCATGACCTGAAACTCATGGTGACTTTTGAAAAGAGATCCTTAGGAGTGCAGATGCCATGTTTGAAAATATACAGAGCACTATCACCTTGAATCTTTGTGAGAGGAGTACCTTGTATAGCAAACAGGGGAGACCACCAAATGTTCTGTTGATTCAAGGAAAGCCCATTGCAAAACTCATCTTTATCCCAATGAAGCCATGGTTTAAGAGCTTCCTAGACTTTCCAGATACTCTTAATAATAAATGAGCCCTGAATGGCCACTATTTCACACATGATGAGAAGATTTTGAAAACCAATCCCCTTCCATGTAGGCCTATTAACAGGGAAGCTGAAAGAAATGCAGTGCCTTACTAGAATCTTCCAGGCTTCATCCCTAGAGATAGCTCAGATAATCCATTTGGCATAGAGAGCAAGGCCTTGTTTCCAAGTGGAAAGTAGGCCAAGACCACCAAAATCCCTTGGGAGACAACAAAAATCCCAAGCAACTCTGTGAAAACCATGATGGTCCGAACCAAAAGCCAAAAGAAAATCTCTGAGAAAACATTCCAGTTTGAGATAGGAAGCTTTCGATGGCACCCAACAAGAAGAATAGTAGAGATGGGTGGCAGCCAGAATCTTAGAACAAATCTAGAATTTACCAGCAAGAGAAAGTAGCACGGTGATCCAATGGTCAAGGTTTTTGCTAATCTTGGCAAGCACAACATTCCAAAGCTCCACAGAAGAGGCCTGGAAGCCAAAGGGAATGCCAAGAAAGTGGAAGATTTCCCCATGAGTAACCCATTTCCACTAGAACTGGCTAAGCCAAGGTGGAGCTAACAAAAAAGACTGGCGGTAAGAGAGCATTTTATGCCATTGGATGGTAGAGCCAGAGGCTTGACAAAAGGTGTCTAGACAATTTAAAGCAATTTTGATATTTTCTTCATCCTCAAGAAGTGTAAGAAAAGAATCATCAGCAAAATGACCATTGACTAACTAGGAGGAAGAATTAGGCAAGGAAATACCATGAACCAATCTTGAAGACATAGAATGAGCTAAAAAATAGCCAAAACCTTCAGCAGCTAGGACATAAAGTGCTAGAGCTAGAAGGCAACCTTACCTAATTGAACAAAAAAGTCCAAAAGCCTTACATTGTGAATTATTGATGGTAATGCAAGCGTTAGCATCACCAAAGAGCATCTTCATGGACTAAAGAAAATTGTGGCCAAAACCCAGAGCCTGAAGCATAGCCAAGATGAAGGGCCATTCAATGTGATCATAAGCTTTAGCAAAATCAATCTTTAAAAAGATAGCCTGCTATTTGGACTTGTGAGCCCATTGCATACCCTCCTAGACAACAATGATGTTGTCAAGAATATATCTGGACTTGATGAAACTAGTTTTCTCAGGCTGCACAATTAAAGGCAACATGTGTCTGATTTTGAGGGAGAGCACCTTGGCAATGATCTTATAAGACACATTTAGAAGGGTAATGGGCCTCCAATTGCAATACCTCAGGATCACCAACTTTAGGTATAAACTTGATATTCCCTTTATTTATTATCATTCCTAAGCTTTTAGTATGGTATGCTCTGAGATAGACTTTGTGTAGGTCAAGACCTATTTGTTCCCAGAGGTGTTTGTAAAATTCACAAGGAAAGCCATCACATCTAGGAGAATTGTCATCTGCCATGGAGTCAACTGCCTCTTTAAGCTCTCTTAGGGAAAGAAGTTGCTCACAAAAAGCATGTTGCTCAATCGTAAGGCGGTTTGGAGTAACAAAGATACACTTTTTGAGAGCCTCCTCCTGAGCAACCAAATTTCCTTGTGAATCAAAAATGTTCTCATAATGATGAGCGAAGGCTTGCAGGATGTCGAAGAGACTGGACTGAACAACCGTTCCCTATTTCATCTTTTTAATCCCAACATTGGTATGACGGGCCTAGAGAGCTTGAAAGAACTCCTTTGAGGCTTTATCGCCAACCTCCAACTAGTGGAGACAGGCCTTGATTTGAGCTCCATGGGTAGCAGAGTTGTCACCAATTTGAATGTCATGGTGAAGCTTGGCAAGATTAATTTGCAAATCCACACCAAAGGGGTTGAAGATAAGAGCCTCAAAGGCTTTTTTGAGGGCAAGGGTGTTTTTTCTTCATAAGAGTGTTTCCTAAAAATTGCCAGCAGGCACCCATAGATGAGCAAAAACTACATAGTTTGGTAATGGCATCATTCCACCATTGAATCCATCCTCGCTGGGATGGCGGACATGGCTCCAAATTCCAGACATGTTGGATTTGCGTGATGGTGGAAGCATGCAGTAGTACAGATGTGTTGAGGTAGAACTGAGACTTGGCCACCTTAGGGATGTATGTACCCTAAAATGGTCACCTAGACTATGGGCCCCCATTATTCGATTTATCAATTTATCAAATTTTCTGAATCGATGGTTTGCAATATTTTATTAAATCAATTTAAATCAATTTCCTTGATCAAATTCAATTATGTATTTTTCTAAGGTTGATCATTTTATCCTAACTCTTATTTAATTAAAAGAACTTGCTCTTTTTTAATTAAATAAAATAAGTCTCCATTTAATTAAAAGAAAACCTCTCTCTTAATTAAATAATTCATCTACATTTATTTAATTAAGAGAAAAACCCCTCTTTTAATTTAATTACATATTTCCTATTTAATTAAAAGAACTTTCTCCCTTTTAATTAAATAAAATATCCCACTTAAATCTCTTTTTGATGAAAAAGGAGTTAAAACAAATAAAAAATTAAATAAATCTTTTATCTACACTTAATATGGGACTTATCTTCATCCTCTCTCCACTTTCTTCTCAACCACTCCACTTTTCTCATTGGTGGATCTTTATTTCACATGGATCATTATTTCTCCATCCTTGATTAAATCTTTTTTCTCTCAATCTAGATCATCTAATCTTCTTTATAAGGGAGACCCCTCTACCCATTATTGAAGACTCCCATTATTATGCTATTGTTATGTTGCAGGTTTGGAGAGCAATTTTTGAAGGAGTTTTGAATACTAAAGCTTTTGTGGAGAACTTCTATCTTCTTGTCTCATTCTTTCTTGCATGCATGGCTTCCATCATCATGATCCATACTTTGATTTTCATGTTAGCTTAGATCTTGCATTAATAGATTAGATCTTGCTTTCACAGATTAGATCTGCATTATTATTTCTTTTCATAGATTAGATTTTATTTCTTGCATTGTTTTGCATTTTTATCATTTAGATTAGTTTTTCATTTCCATTTGCATGCATTTTAGATCATTGAATCTCTTGTTTCATGGTTTATTTGCATGGGCACAAACTAGGTCAGACTAAGGGCCTCCATTACAAACCCCTGCACTCCATGAATAAGGAGCTATGAGTCGCCATTCGAGACCTCATTTTTGAGAAATCTTGAATATAATGACTCATAGAAGTGTGCCCACATTTTTGGCACTGACCGTGGGGCAACCCACCTTTGCTTGTTGGTTTTTGTGCAGATCTGTTTGTAGGCTCAAAGAAACCCTAGATTTAAAAGATTTGATCATATCTTTCAAACAGATAGGTATTTTGATTTAATTTTTTTTCAAGCTGGTGATATATCCAAAAATCTTTCGTCCAATTTTCAAATTTTTCTAAAACATTTTCAATCTTTTATGATATTTTCCTAATTTTTCATAAAAAAATCATTTTCAAGCATAAATCAACACTTTTTTAGAAATATGTACAGTTTCAAAAAGCTCTATAAATTTTAAATAGAGTTGGTTCTTTGTGTTTTGATTTTAGAGGTCATATTAGGGGTCAATAATTTGATTTGTAAAAACTGATCTATTTTGACAAAATGACTCCCTAGGGCACAAATTAAAAGATCTTTTCAAAAAAAAATCATTTTTGGAAAGCTCTCTAATTTTTGATAGGGGTTACTTTTCTGGATTTTGAGTTTTGGATCTGAATTCATATCATGTAGATCCAATCTTTATGATTAAGTCAAAAATCAATTGAAGAAAAAAAGGCTTTTAATGAATAGTTTGCATTTCATTTTTACAATGAATCAATGCATAATGTGGACTTTAATTTGGGTTACTTACTGATTATTATCAGTCTTAAAATTCATATTTTTAGAGCTAATCCTAGTTTTTCATGAGTTGGACATATATTGCATATCTTGTGTTTGCTTATTTTGTTTGTGGCTTTGTTTGTTGCGAGCGAGCATTCAAGCGTAAACGAAAGGTACAACAAAGAAAAGATGCATTGCAAGGATTACCAAGTATTTTTTTTGATCTCTAAAACATTTAGATTTGGGACTAAAATTAAACCTCTCATGTGTTTGGCTTGAGTGTTTTACATGCTTTCATAAAACACATTTAAATTGATGCTCTTAATGGAAAATGAATGAACATAGATTTGCTTTCATACAATTTTGTGTAAGTGAATGCTTGTGTTTAAACCTTAAGTAATTCTTGGTTCTAATATCAAATATCTCATTTAGTGATTTAGGGCATGGATTCATTCCTTGTTTACATAGGGAGTTGAATGCACCACTTTGTGGACTCGCTCTATGTTTACTTGAAAAGTTAAATATTCCATTGTTCAACCCTTTTTCATTTGTGAGTAGTATTGATTAGAATTCTTAGATCACTTGTGATTGATCTAGATTGCTATCTTGGATCATTGGACTTGCTAATCCGTTGGCCCCTCATTTCCACCCCGTGGTTGCAAGATCAGTGCCACATTAAGGGGGAGGGGTCTATAGGAAAGAAGCATTAATTGCTCCACTAGGCAACTCTTTTGTGCTTTTTGGAACTCACTTGTTTTCTAAGGTGTGGACTCACTTTGAGTTGGTGTGAAGAATTAAATGTTCCACTTTTGGACACACTTTGAGTTTTTGTGAAGGGTTAAATGTTCCACTTTTGGACTCGCTTCACATTCTCTTGAAGGGTTAAATGTTCCACTTTTGGACTCACTTCACATTTACTTGAAGAGTTAAGTGTTCCACCTTTAGTGCTTTAAATACTTTTGATAGTGAATTACTTAGTTTTTATTTCTAGGAGGCCTTCTTGGGGATTTCATCACCCCTTGGGATGACCTCAACTCCTGTGTTTTGACAGAGTATAAATATCGAGAGGTGAATCCAAAGACACCTCTCTTGGGAATTGAGTTTGATATCACTTTTGGCTAAGCCTCAAAGAACTTTATACCTTTGAGAAGTGAAGGAGGAGATTTGAGTTACCGTCTCCCCCCGGCTATGTGATTTTGGATTCTTCTCATCTATGGATTTGGGCCTCACGTACCTTGCGTATATTGAGGACTCCGTTTAGAAAGCCACATATATCCTTGTAGACAACTTGATAAGGTGTTGTTGTGTTCTACGTGCCTGCTAAAACATTGTCAAGAACATACGTAAGTAGAACCTTTAAGGAGTAGAAATACTAAGTCACTATACTTGTTCATGTGCAAGGTTGATTTGCCCCTTGCTCATTGTTAGAAGACTGTTTGCTTGAAATCCCTATTTGCAATCTTGTGTGCTTGGTTCGTGATAAAGAATCTATTGTTACATCTAGTTGGATATTTAAAATGAATAAAATCTGAGTTCTTGAGTTGAGACTTTATGATCAAATAACTTTGTTGTCCCATTATTTCTAGTCTCTTGAGGTTGGTCGTATTTGGATTAGGTTACTTACCCCATTGTTAGAAGCCTTTTTGCACCTTAGTTTATTGTTCTTTTACCTCTTGAATTAGTAGTCATTGATTTCACAAGAGACTTTGTTTGGAGTTGGTGAGTTAGAGACCGTCCTTGTTGAGAAAGATATACCTTTGGATCCTTTGATATTACGTTTGGAGAGTCTTAGTAATCTCTTGTGCATCTACTTTCATAAAAATTTAATTTTAATTATTTATAATTTGGGTAAATCATCCTCCTGTCCATATGTGCTAAGGTATTCACCCAAATTTGAGAGCACCTTTGTGGCAGTGTTGGTTTACGCCTATTGCAAAATTCTATCTTATCACATCTCTTTTGGACAAGTTAGTGCTTTTTCTATCCTAGTTTGTTACCAATGTTTCTTAGGGTTATCCTATCAACTAGTATCTTTTCTTTCATATTCGTTACAAGTGCTATTACATGTTGCTCAACATTCAAATGAACTCAAATAGTATCAAATTTCTCAAAATGACTCTTGGTCTTCTTTCTTCTTCATCTTCCATATATTTCTAATCTATCATTTCCATTATTCCTCTTCTTCAATTCTCCTTGATTCTTTTCTTCCTATTATCATATATTCTACCTCCTTCTATTCATCCTTTCTCTTATTTTACTCTTTATTCTTCTTCTTCTTCTAGACCCATGGATGTTGATTATCTTGTTAGGGACCCTCACTTGAGAGAAGATGATCTTGACCTTCTTGCTGAATTTGAAAATTGTTGTCGCTCCAATAGGTACATGGACGCTAACATTGCGACAATAATGTTAAAAAAAATGGATAAATCAGACACATTTGCTAGGATCATGTGCAAGATCAAATCACAATATCCTTCTTCCAAATATTCCTTATCTTCCAAGTCTCACTATGATTCTTCTAAATATCATTCAAATTCTTCATCTTCTAAGTCTTATCATGATTCTTCTAAATATCCTTCGCATTCTTCATCTTCTAAGACTTATCATGATTCTTCTAAATATCATTCAAATTCTTCATCTTCTAAGTCTTATCATGATTCTTATAAATATCTTTCACATTCTTCATTTTCTAATTCTTATCATGATTCTTCTAAATATCCTTCACATTCTTCATCTTCTAAGTCTTATCATGATTCTTCTAAATATCATTCACATTCTTCATCTTCTAATTCTTATCATGATTCTTCTAAATATCATTCTCATTCTTCATATTCCAAGTCTTATCATGATTCTTCTAAATATCATTCATGTAGGTCTTCACCTACCTCTTCTTCACAATATCATTCTTCTTCTACTTCTACCAAGAGTCTTATTCCTCTTATTGAGATAGACCATAATGAACAACATGAAAAGTCTTGTGATATGCCTATCTATAATGCCTATAGTGACAATGATTATGATGATGATGACTATCATATTGTTATGCATCCTAAAAGTCCTCCTAGTCCTATGCTTGTGCTTAAAGGGGATGAGTCACATATAGATACTAATGGGAATCCATATGACTCAAATCTTGAAAACAATATTGATAAATTTTGTGAACAATACCTAAATGATAAATCTGCATTTTTTGATGAAGAGAAAGCATTTTTTTTGGTTGAAATACAACATCAATGGGATAAGAGTTCCTCTTCTAAGAACCCTCATTCTGAAAATAAAGATTACACTCTTGAGCAAGATTATGTTAATGTTGAACCTTTGTCTTTTGATGCTCCCCTTCCATCTTCTACTTCCTCCACTATCCATACATCCCTTAAAGATTCTGAGTCTCTCAAATCTTCTATCAATCCTTCATCCAACAAAGATTCTTATGATTTTCATGCGGTTCCTTATAGTTATCCTCAAGGGCTACCTCTTAAAGAAACTCAAGCTAACCTTTACTTGGCTGCAAATACTTTTGATAATGCTAAACCTAAAGAGCCTAAGCCTTCATGCACTATAATTCCTACTTTAGCTAGCCCTTCATCATCTCCTCCAAAGTCTTCCATACAATTCAACAATGCTTCCTTCTCCTTAGGAGTGGCTTCATGTCAAGAGGACTCTAAAAATGATAAAGAAAAGAATATAAAGAAAGATCAATATCAAGAACCCTCAATGTCATCCATTTATTTTGAGGATGTCTCTGATACGTTTCATGGTTCTTTTGATCCCTTATATCCTTTCTCATTCATTCCACCATGTCTTAAGTCTTCTCCTAAGCAAGATCAAGATACTGCTTACACCACTGAGCTTATTGACAATAAAAATGACCTTAGTACACTTGCTCCTTCCAAAGATGATACTTCCATTAAAGTTATTAAAAATAGTGTTGTTACTTCCAATGTTGAGCCTATTGAAAATCAAGAGAACAATTCTATGCTTATGTTATCCAAAGATCCTTGTCAAGATCAAAGTCTTTCATCTTCTTGTTCTACCACTCCATGTTCCCTTCCACTTTCTACTCTTCCTAAATCTTCTCAAGCTTCAAGTACTCCTATGAAATAAGTTTCTCTTATTCAAGATGTTCATGATCCTATTGAAAATCCTAATGCTCACTCTAAAGATGCTAATGTCCTTGATTTTCATACAGATGTTGATGAACTTATTGATTACCCTTTTGCATCTTCCACATCCATCCTTGGACCTCCCCCACCAATACTAAATGCTTCACGTCTTCCTTCCATCTTGGGTCCTTATGTCCCTTTACATTCCCCTCACAATTCTCATAATTCTTCATCCATCTTGTGTCCTTATGTCCCTCCATCTCCTATCTCTCCTAAAGATCAATGTGGATGCTTATCCTTGAATCCTTTTCATCCACCCACTTACCTAAACCAGTAATATCATTTTTCTTCTTTCACAAGTCCCAAGTCTTTTGGAAGTAACTTGAATTTTTAATACAAGAAAAAGAAGAAATTCAACAATCCATATAAAAAAAGAAAACCACCATGTCTCCTCTAATCGACATGGGGGCATAAAGTCAAAAGAGATATCTAAGAAAAAAATTATAAGACAAGTATGGGTTCCAAAATCCATAATTGAAGATATTATCTCTACATCATCAAAAAGAAATGAAAAAAGGCTTATGGTTATATGGATTCCAAAGTCTCTCTTGAGAGAGTCTAATGTTGAACAAAAATTGAAGTTGACATTCAAGCTTCCAAAGACTTCCACTTCATCTTCTTCCAAAAGCATTCTTCCATTCCATGTGCCTAAACTAATACCTCTTCCATCCACTCACCATATTCCTTCACTTATTCCTTCATTCACACTTTCTCCATCCTCTTGCCACCCTTCAAGGTCTGTGTTGACATTGATCTTGCCTTCATTTCCATCTTTCACTCTCACTTGCTTTGCATAAAGCCATATCCTCTATTTTTGTCTTCCATCTTCCTTTCCCTATTAGCATCTTTGAGCGTATCATTTCAATTCCTTTGTATACAATGGTTTAAACATTCAAGGAGCATTATCTCAAAAGCTTGACTTCTTCCAAAATATTCAAAAAAAAATTTAAAAAAAATTGAAATTTTTTGAAAATGTGCCTTGGTGAAAACCTAGTAATCGGGTGCCTTGGTACCAAAAGTAAAGAGAAATAAATTTGTCCTATGGTGAAAACCACTCCCTTGTGGCGCCTTGGATAAGTACCATGATGAAAACCTGGCAATCAGGCATCATGTGTAGTTCTTCTACATCTTTATCCATTCTATCTTCTCTCTTTGATCTTGACAATGTTGACCTATACACAAATGTTTGGCTATCTTGTGAGCTATCATATGATGATCTTGTTTTCATTCCTTTCATGTTTAGCCTTGATATCTATTTTCCTCCATCCATTCTAGTCTTTCATTATCCTTTTCCCATTTACCCCTTTAGTCTTGATCTAATTTTTTTTTTTAAAGTAAGTAAAATATGATGCTATGAAGCCTCTTGACATTTCTATTCCTTTGGATTGCACCTTTCCCACTTTTACATTATGATTTCTTGAATTATCCTATACTGGCCTTTCATTTCTTGGTCCAAATATGCTTTACATGACAATTTTTCCTTAGCTTGGGTACTCTTGAGGATTCAGTCCTTGAAGATCACTTTCACTTGCTTCATACATTCCTTTCTTATCCATCATATTTATTAGCTTGTTGCTCCATCATGTCCTCTACCTTACTCAACATTGGGACTACACGATGTGATTATGCTTGAGAGTTTGGTCCTTGTTTTTGTTTGGGGGCATTGTGTATTATTTGCACATATTTATTGATCTTGAAAAAATACAAAAACATGATATATTTTAAAAAATACAAAAAAAAATGATATATTTCAAAAATCCAAAAAATGATATATTGTAAAAAAGTATAAAAATTGAAAAATGTGCTGAAAAAATGATCTTCTTAATGACAACCTAGCAATAGGCACTTTGATGTATCTCCAAAAAATATATATATATTCCAAAACTACAAAAAAAATTCAAAATTCAAAAAATAAAAAAAAATAGAAAAAGTGCCTTGGTGAAAACCTGGAAATAGGCACCTTGGTAGCAAAAATACAAAAAAATTATAAAAAGTCCTTAAAAAAAAAAGAAAAAAAAGAAAAAAAAGAAAAAAATCCAAGTGGTGAAAACCTAGAAATGGGCGCTACTTGAGGCCTTTGCACCCCTATTTCTTAGCGCATGTCCTCGACACTTAGCCTTTCTCCATCATGCCTTGTCCTTGTTACCTTGGTTTGGAATTGGTCTTTGTCTAGGGGGCATAACTATGTTAGCTTGGGTCTCTTGGATGTGTTAGTCTTTAAGACACCTTGCAAATGGTGTTTTTCAATACAACCATTAACTTCAAGTGTTTTTCAACACTTATTGGTTTGGTCTTACCCAATTTTGTCATGTGATCTTACCTACTTGCAAGCATTTGATCCTTATCCTTAGAACTTAGTATCAATTAACACACTTAAATTTTAAACGCAACACTTCCTGCTTGACTTATGTCATGATCTTTTCTTTGTGTACTAACTGTTATTGATTTTTGTTGAGTGTCCTTGTCTAATAAGTCTCTTTGTGATGCATAGCTAGAGGACTTGGGGCATGGGGCATGTTTTTATTTTTTTCTGCTTGTGGGTGTGGTCCTGAACTCTAGAGTGTCTCTTGTTGTTCCCTTGAAGCACTTAGGAGATTTGAGGCATCATCCTTGATTGTTTTTGCACAACCATTCTTATGGTCATCTTGACATCTATGCCTTGATGCGAGCATGGTTTTGCTACATTAAATTGGGTCAGCTAACAATGATGTCATCTTGACCTTCATGTCTTTGATGCTTATGTAAGAATCTTTCCACATTACAATCTGATATAAATTACATTCATATCTTCATAGTTGCTCTTGTGACTAGTGATGATTGTGTAATTTTTTTGATGTCCGTTAATAATGGCATGATGATGAAAATAAGTTCTTTATCATTCTCTAATGAATGATGAACACAAAAATCCTATGTTACAATTTCTCTTTTGCAAGTACACCATTGCATTTTCATGTAGCTTGCACTATTAAACTTCATGTTAGCTTGCATTTTTAGGCTGTATTATGAGTTTGAGAGGGTTCTCCCTTAATCTTTCTTGTGGAATTTTAATCAATCGTGGTCACGTTTTGATCTTCATTTCCTTATCTTCTTTCATGATCTCAATAAAAATTTCTATCTTAAATAGTTGATTGATTTTGGGGCATTTTTTTTGTCTTCTTCTTTCTATTTCTTTCTATATCTTTCAAACTTCTATCTTGCATTTTTTCCCCCACTTCTTTTCGTCTAAATCACCTTTGGGGAAATATATTTCATGCTTGATGATCTACCTTGGTTCTATGATTTTTATATCTTTCATCTTACATCAAGAACTTTATCTTTTGTTTGATTTGATCAAATTTACCAATTTTTTTTTTCTCCTCTATCTCAATTCGATTTCAATCACGAGGGATAAATACTTATCAAATTCAATCTTTGATTCAATTGTATCCTTGACTTTTTCAAGTCAAAATTTATTTGTATTCTTTGTCCCAATGTGTTCTCGATTCGACCACACATCTGAATTGTTTTGTGATCCCAAATCAACCTCACACTTCAATTTCTTTCTTTGACTACATGTGTTCCCAAATTGATCACACATTAGTCAAAGAGGGGAAAATTTATGCACCCTAAAATGGTCGCCTAGACTATGGGCCCCCATTATTCAATTTATCAATTTATCAAATTTTCTGAATCGATTGTTTGCAATATTTTATTAAATCAATTTAAATCAATTTCTTTGATCAAATTCAATTATGTATTTTTCTAAGGTTGATCATTTTATCCTAAGTCTTATTTAATTAAAAGAAATTCCTCTCTTTTAATTAAATAAAATAAGTCTCCATTTAATTAAAAGAAAACCTCTCTTTTAATTAAATAATTTATCTACATTTAATTAATTAAGAGAAAAAACCCTCTTTTAATTTAATTAAATATTTCTTATTTAATTAAAATAACTTGCTCCCTTTTAATTAAATAAAATATCCCACTTAAATCTCTTTTTGATGAAAAAAGAGTTAAAACAAAGTAAAAAATTAAATAAATTTTTTATCTACACTTAATATGGGACTTATCTTCATCCTCTCTCCACTTTCTTCTCAACCACTCCTCTTTTCTTATTGGTGGGTTTTTGTCTCACATGGATCAAACTCTATTATGCCATATTGGTTGTGAAAAGTCTCTCACCTCCATAATTTCTTTTATAAGGGAGAGCCCTCTCCTCATTTTGAACACCCATTATTGAAGACTCTCATTATTATGCTATTGTTATGTTGCAGGTTTGGAGAGCAATTTTTGAAAGAGTTTTCAATACTAAAGCTTTTGTGGAGACTTTCTATCTTCCTGTCTCATTCTCTCTTACATGCATGGCTTCCATCATCATGATCCATACTTTGATTTTCATGTTAGCTTAGATCTTGCATTGATAGATTAGATCTTGCTTTCATAGATTAGATCTGCATTTCTATTTCTTTTCATAGATTAGATTTTATTTCTTGCATTGTTTTGCATTGTTATCATTTAGATTAGTTTTTCATTTCCATTTGCATGCATATTAGATCATTGAATCTCTTGTTTCATGGTGTACTTGCATGGGCACAAACTAGGTCAAACTGAGGGCCTCCATTACAAACACCTGCACTCCATGAATAGGGAACTATGAGTCGCCATTTGAGACCTCATTTTTGAGAAATCTTGAATATAATGACTCAGAGAAGTGTGCCCACATTTTAGGTTGTTTTGTGATCCCAAATCGACCTCACACTTCAATTTCTTTTTTTGACTACATGTGTTCCCAAATCGATCACACATTACTCAAAGAGGGGTAAATGTATGCACCCTAAAATGGTCACCTAGACTATGAGGCCCCATTATTCAATTTATCAATTTATCAAATTTCTTGAATAGGATGTTTGCAATATTTTATTAAATCAATTTAAATCAATTTCCTTGATCAAATTCAATTGTGTATTTTTCTAAGGTTGATCATTTTATCCTAAGTCTTATTTAATTAAAAGAACTTTCTCTCTTTTAATTAAATAAAATAAGTCTCCATTTAATTTTAAAAAAACCTCTCTTTTAATTAAATAATTCATCTACATTTAATTAATTAAGAGAAAAACCGCTATTTTAATTTAATTAAATATTTCCTATTTAATTAAAAGAACTTGCCCCCTTTTAATTAAACAAAATATCCCAATTAAATCACTTTTTGATGAAGAAGGAGTTAAAGAAACTAAAAAATTAAATAAATCTTTTATCTACACTTAATATGGGACTTATCTTCATCCTCTCTTTACTTTCTTCTCAACCACTCCACTTTTCTCATTGGTGGATCTTTATTTCACATGGATCATTATTTCTCCACCCTTGATTAAATATTTTTCCTCTCAATCTAGATCGTCCAATCTTCTTTATAAGGGAGACCCCTCTACTCATTATTAAAAACTCCCATTATTATGCTATTGTTATGTTGCACGTTTGGAGAGTGATTTTTGAAAGAGTTTTGAATACTAAAGCTTTTGTGGAGAACTTCTATCTTCTGGTCTCATTCTTTCTTGCATGCATGGCTTCCATCATCATGATCCATACTTTAATTTTCATGTTAGCTTAGATCTTGCATTAATAGATTAGATCTTGCTTTCATAGATTAGATCTACATTGTTATTTTTTCTCATAGATTAGATTTCATTTCTTGCATTGTTTTGCATTGTTATCATTTAGATTAGTTTTTCATTTCCATTCGCATGCATATTAGATCATTGAGTCTCTTGTTTCATGGTGTACTTGCATGGGCACAAACTAGGTCAGCCTGTGGGCCTCCATTACAAACCCCTGCACTCCATGAATAGGGAGCTATGAGTCGCCATTCAAGACCTCATTTTTGAAAAATCTTGAATATAATGACTCATAGTAGTGTGCCCACATTTTAAGCATATAAGGGACAACTGTTTTCCATGAAATGACAAAATAGATGGGATAGTGGTCGGATAACGTCACATCTTTTTAGGGGAATGACAGACAAATCTTGATCTTTAGAAAAAGAGAGAAAAGATTGCGTAGAGATCATAGCACTATCAAGGTGCTTTAAAATGCAGTCAGAGCCAGCTCAAAAGTTGAACCAAGTGTGCCAGACCCCACTACCCTAGTGGTGGTTTGTATTGTGATAAAAAAGGCCCAATTTATTTTGCATGTAGTACTAGGCTTCTCTTTTCCCAGCTGTCCATTGAAGGGGCAAAATGCCATCTTTGTCAAATGCAACTTCAACCATATTGAAGTCCCCACACATGACCCAAGTAGCAGGAGGCAAGTTGTCAGCTAGCCAAACACACATCTAGGACGTTTCCATAGCATCATTGGAGGCATAAACATTAATGACTCCAAAAGAATGATTGTGAATGGAAAACAAAAATCAGATAATTCTATGTGTGGGGTCAGAATCGTGCAAAATAATAGTAGAATGAAGGCAAAGTGATAGGAGAGTAACTACACCACCTCATGTAGGTTCATGCTGAGAGGAAAATGGAACACCATCCTACCAAATGATGCAACACACAGCAAAAAGCATGAAACCAAAAATCTTAACTTCTTGCAAGCAGAGAAAATCTAAATTACCAAGTCTATGATGGGTGTCCTGGACATAGAATTTTATGGAGAGGTCAAAAAGACCTTGAACATTCTAGGAGAGGAAGTTCATGATAACTCTTCCATATCATTCTCTTCCTCAAGAGAGGAGTAGCTATTCTACAAGAAGGTAGAAACTTGGTGGAAGTCAGATGGGAAATCGTCTGACCTAACAACCTGTTGTTTCACCTCTAGTTTCTTCACATGCCCGGGAGGACTATGAGAATGCCTTGTCACTGATGGCACAATGGAAGAAACTACAATAGGAGCACATACCCTAGGCAAGGCAAAAACCCTGGAGATCGCCTTAATCCCCTATGTACTAGCAAGGTTTGGAACCTGTGAAACCCCTAGAATAGGCATTGTGGGAGTCACATGTGGCCTCATGCTAGCCGGTGCAGACGCTCCTGTGGGAATAGGAGGCACCGCGATGATCATCGCATAAGACAACTTGGGGGACAAGGGATTCAAGGGACCCTTGGCCTTGTGCCCAACAGTCACCCATTCTTCCTTCTTTCCTTTGGGCTATTTGGTAGGTGCTTCTTTAGGTGTTGTCTTAACCCTAGGCGTAGCCAGAGAGCAATCCTTAATCTTGTGTTCCATGGACTGGCACCTATAATAGGTGTTGGGTAAATTCAAGTAAAGCACCTTCTGGGAGAAGGTTTGATCTCTAATCTAGATTTCCATAGGATCCTTGAGATCCTTGGAAAGATCAACTTCGACGCAAATGCATCATTGTGGGTGGGCATTAAAAAATTTCTTAGGCTCCTTGGTGAAAACTTTGCCAAGGGTTTTAGCAATGGACTCAATGAAAGGCCAACATGGCAAGGGAAGACCTGGAAACTTGATCGACATAGGAAACCTAATCTTTTTATCGTCTAAGGCTGTGAAGTCTTGGGACCATTTTTGGAAAACATGTAGAGAGGAACTTACAGACCAAGGTCCATTATTAAAGACCGCATCTTCTTGCGACGGGTTAGCAAAGTGAAATAAAAAAACCTTTGGTAATGTTTTGCATAGCATCAAGGTGAACTCCATTAGGAGTCTAGCATTTTTTAACCTAGTCTCAGAGCATAGCTTCAGGAGGTGTCCTACCAACAAAATAACCTATCAAGGTATGGTGTTCTAACCAGTCACAAGAAACATCAAATTCTTGCAAAGGAAGGATAATAAATGGATTACCTCGTGAAAGACCTTTAGGAGAAACTTGCGTAGGCATTTGTTCAGAGGCGGCACCATGGCATTTCGAAGTAGCAGCGAGAGAACTAGAAACAATTAGTTCACTGCTGGTTGGAGGCATTATATCCTAACCTAAAAGCTCCTGTAGTAATTGTGGTTTGACAAGTGGTGCCTATAGGAGGAAAGCTTAGACGAAGAGTCGTACACCAAAAAACTGGAAGTTCTTATGTATTAATATTCAATTAACTAATATATTTATTTCTTAAAAATAATTTTTTTGTAGATTGATTTGAACTATTATGTTAACATTACTTATTTAGTATTGATTCCATTATTATTTCACATTAATCATAAGTAAGATTACATTATGTTATGGCATATTTATCATTAGATAAATAATTTATACAATAGTCATGTTTTGATTACAATCAATTTGAGGCTCATGATAGTCCACCCTTCCTAAATTTGCTTGTCCTCAAGCAATTTTTATAGTTGTCTTAACATATTTAATTGTGTTGTATCCCTTGGAAAATATTACTTTTATCAAATATTAAATCCATATTCATGGATCTTTGTCCTCTTATTAGGAACTTCGTCATCATGAATTCCTTCTATTTGATTTATTTCCCTTCTCTTGCATTGATGATCATGACTCCAAGGTCCCTTACATTTAAAATGTAGCTTTTTCTTTAATATTTCCTCCCTCTATTGGCATTGATGTCCCCTACTCCATGGTTTATGACATATGTAACATGGTCTTCCTTGATTACTTGATGTTACATCTTGTTGGGATATTGTTGTTAGGAAACCATTGGGTCTTTCCTTTATCACATTTGACTCTACTTTTTGTTCTCTTTTGATGACTTCTATAGATTTTGTGGCTCAAAGGGTTTCACTTGTGATTTAATGGCTTTTTTGAGTCATTCTATGAATAAATGAATGAGTTGACCCAGAGATAGATTTGGAACCATTACGAAAAGATCTTGGAATTAATTTTCATATTCTTCTACTAACCCTAATTATTTTAGGCGAGTTAGCTATTGGAAGTACCATTCAGGATCCCTTAGATCAAACCTACTCATCAATCTTTGAGCAAATTCACTACGGGAGGTAATTTTTTTGAGCCCCAAGGAAATTTGGCCATAGTGCTACCATTTGTGGGTTAATCCTCTTAAATGAAGTACGGAAAACTTGATAGCACCTTCCACTATCATAGGACTATAAGATAGATATGTATCTAACTTTTGGACCCATGATTGAGAAGTTTTTTCTCCTGACCCATCAAAACATTTTAATTTTACCTTATTTACATTCTTCTGAAGGTCTTCATCTACATTGTGTTTCTCTCTATTTTCCATGAGTTTAGATTCATAGTATTTTAAAAAGGGAATAAGTTGTCAAAGATTTGGATCCAAGATGACATACATTTGTGCAATTTATTCCACATTATTAGTGGTCTTTCCATTATCTACAACAACATCTCCTCTCAAAATGAATTAGGGGTATGTTTCTCATGGGAGTGATCTTTGTGACGAGGGTTCATTTTCCTCATGATAGGAATGATGGTCCCTATGTGTGTTAAGTCTTTCATTTTTGTTATTATTTCTACTTAGCTTTTGTATAGCTTCTAGTAGTACCTTATTGCAATTTTTAGTCCTTTCAAATATCTTATTAGTGTTTTCTATAAAGTTCCTTACTTCTTGGGCTAGTTCCCTTGTCATCGTTCTTTAAGGTGTGATGATGCATCGACTAACCAGTTCCACAGGATGACAAGATTAGGCTCTGATACCACTGTAATGTCCCCACTTCTTAAGACAAATTTACCTATAGAAATTATGTAAAAAATATAGATTATTCAATTCAATTCTAGTGATTGATATCTAGGGATTCCCACATTTCTACGCATCTTTGAGGATCCTTAATTTGGCTTCCTAACCCTCTAGGAGGATCCTCTGTGCTCATTAGGAATGACCTTCAATTATTGGGCCTTCTTCCTTGAAACTACCTTTCAAGTCAGGCTTTGTAATCCTCTGGGAAGACCTTCTGGGTTTCTCAAAATGATCCCCAATTAGTTAGCCATCACCCTTCAAAGACCCACGAGACTATCTTAACACTAGTACTACATTTCTCTTTAATGGATTCATATTAAATATTTAGTGTAAATTAGTACTCTTCCTACATTTAAAATGATTTAAATTTTTATCTATTTACTCATATTATGAATCCTAATTCTGACTCCTATTAAAATTGTAGAACAAATTATTAATAATTACACTATTACTGTATCTTAGTAATAGTTCTAATAAAATAATTTGAATATAGCTAACTACCAAATATACTAGTAATTATTAAGTAATAGTAAAAGTACACAATATAATATATTAATACAATATTATTTATTTCCTAAATAAAACATTACTGCCTACAACTAAATAAATATTCCATTATACATACTTACCGGTGAGCCCTGATGCCTTGATGCATTGGCTCTAAACTAATTAATGCCATGTTGTATGTGTCTTGTATTGGTTGTTGAGCTTTCTAACTACCTATCACGTCCTTAGTGCATGGAGATTATTTACCTACATCAACCCTGCGTTATAATCTGTATTTTCTACTAGTACTCCGCAGTGATTGTGATACAACCCGTTCTTCTTGCTTTGCCAATCTTCATACTTGGATGTAGTGTACTCCTTTGGTCTTTCTTTGCGTGGTTGTGATTCCGCGATGATGTGTCCTCTTTCCACATTGAGCGGTATTCCTCAACACCTTTCCTCCTCGTCTCATATTATGTCCAAGACTAATTGTTTCATGTTCCCATGTGTCCTTTTTTCTCCCCACTTTCTTTGATATTCTTCTGTACATTTATATGTGTCGTGTTTTGAATGTCTCATGCCTCTTCATTGAGTCGTGATGTATCGTGTAGGGGTCCCATGTGGGGATTATTTAATTATTCATTTTCTACATTTTTATATATTAATATTCAATTAACTAATATATGTATTTCTTAAAAATAATTTATTTGTAGATTGATTTAAAATACTATGTTAATATTACTTATTTATATTGATTTCATTATTATTTCACATTAATCATAAGTAAGATTACATTATGTTATGGCGTATTTATCATTAGATAGATAATTTATAAAATAGCCATGTTTTGATTACAATCGATTTGAGGCTCATGACAAAATAATAGAATGTAAGGTGTCAGCCAAACCCCATCATCAACCCATGTGATGATGGGAATCAAGTACTTCTCACAATCCCTTATGAATCATTACAATAGGTGGCATGGCAATGTGAATCCACGTGGGCAAGAAAACCATCAAATTTATTATCATAAAAATCTTTGGCAAGATTTCATGAAGATTTTCCTTTGGGATCCTCTCACTGGGAGCAGTAATTGTTTCTAGAAAAGGATGAGTGGTGTAGATTTGAATAGAGTTAAAAAAACTTATAGGGAAGGATTGCAAGGGCACTTTCAGAGAACCTCACTCCAACTATAACTGGTGATGGTTGATTTCGGAAGGAAAGGTACCAATCACACATGCCACTCAGAGAGGGATTTGGGAAACTATGAAACCTTGTGATCTTATAATGGGTTTTGGTTGCCTTCACAAGTTCAGCTTAAGTGTGAATTACTTAATCTGTCATGGATACCACAATTTAGTTAGCATCAAGGGGATTTCAAAAGACTCTGAGAAGTTTGTGGTTGAGCTTGGTGAAGAAATGGGTTTTAGTGACTGCATTGAACCAATGAAGATTGAGGATTACATCAGGAGTAGAAAGGTTGCATGGGTTTACCTATGGGAAAGAGGATTGTTATCATCCATGGAAGGCATGGAAAAGCATGATGTTCACATCTCCATGCAATTCATCAACTCTTGGATTAATGAGAAGGTAAAAATTAATGGAATGGTGTTTGAAATAATGGAGGAGCTTATCATTAGGGTTGGAGAGTCATCCTTGGAGGGAAAGAATTGGCGCAAGCAAGCCAAGGTGTTTGATGAAACAAGTCTAAGGATGTTCTTTTAATCTAAAGAGGAGTTGGTCTACATGCATGGTGGGTTGTCCAAAGAGGATCTATCGAAGCCTTGGGATGTGATTTTGTATGCCATTATGAGGTATATTACTCTTGAAGATTGGACCCATGTATTATATTACTACCACCATTCTCAACCATTTCAAGAATCATGATTTGATTTCCTTTCAACACCTTATTCTAAATTCTATGGAAGACTGTGTTTTTAAGGAAAGGAAAAAGAAAGAGGAAGGAAAAACCCTTTATATCATCCACCAAGGCTCCATGAACAAGCTTTACAAACACCACCTTTCCATAAACTTGTCACTTCTTGTCAACCTATTGACTACTATTACTCCCCATGTCTCCATGGACCCTAGCCTTATTTGAAGTTATAAAAAGTCCAAAAAAATCCCTGGTTGTAAGGTGAAAATAAGTCTCATTGAGTCTGACACAAACACAAGGAGGAGCAAGCAAACTACTAGGAGATCTAGTAAATGACTCCAATTGGAAAAATTCAAATCCCCCCTAAATAGGATTTCAATTCTAAGTCCATTGAGAGTGAGCAAAAGCCCACCAAAAGGAAGAGGAAACACTTGGATACTAGGAAGAATGTAGTACCTATCCCACCTAACCCCTCACATATCTCAGACACCCTAAAGTTGTCCCATCCCTTAATAGAAGCAGGGGGGAGGATATCACCTCCCCCATGAAAAAAGCACTTAAAGGAAGGGGGAAGAAAATGAGACATAGCCATGGACATAGGCAAAGCAAGGATTGGCTGGAGAGGCTGGAGAATTTGATGAAGGAGCTTCCATATAAACATATTGGCATGTGCAAAGATTTGACACCTTGGGAGAATTCACCATGAAGGTCATGCACTCTATTGCCAACACTCTCTATTTTTTGTAGGTTATCAAGGCTGAGGAATATATGGGCAAACAGAGAGAAACTACTTGCTCCATCTATAGTTTCATGTTAGAAGATTGGTTGAAGATGCTGGTTGATAAATCCATCAAAGAGAAGGGGGTGTATTTGAACAGGGAGGAGCTTGAGGAAAAGAAGGAGGAGGAACATGGAGAGAACATAGGCAATTAGCCATTATTTCTTTGTTTTTTTTCATTTTGTTTATGGTTTGGATCCTATTGAACGTGGTGCTCTATGGGGCTTTTATTATGTATATGATCATGAACTGGACTAGTAACAACAACAAGTTTCTTTGCTACTAGTATAATTTTCCATATTATATGCTTGTTAGGGAAATGATTCTTGATAAGGGTCACTCTTTTTTTGAGCTAGTCTGTATTTGGTTTTTGAAGTATAAAACTAGTATCAGTTAGATAAGTGGGAGGTGACTTCTAGTTGCTCGTTATCCTTTTTGGTCCTTCGGGGTCAACCCCCCTTTCTTTTGGCTGCTATATAATACTTGAAAAACAAATAAGATGAGTTTTTGGGCAGCTCCTATTCATTATTGTAAGAACCAATCCCTTATAGTTTTTGATAGACTTCCACAGTACTTTATATACTCATTGACAAGGGTGAAGTTTGGTGAGAGTGGAATTCTAGAAATTGAAAACAAAGACAACTTCAATATCAACATTCAAAGTAAAAGCTCTTGCATTTGAATAATATGATAATGTACTTTCTATACCAGAATAGTGATTGTAGACTTACTTGACTTGCTTGTAGTCCATAAAGAACATTTCTATTCTATACCACAATGGTGATAGCTGAAAAAAAATCTAAAAGAGAGAATGGATGTAGAAAATAAAGAATAAAGTGGAAAAATGTATATGTAAACTTTTAATGCCAAAGATTAAAGTTCAAACTCAAGGTTGAAAAAATTCACACAATCACACAACATAAAAACAAAGGCATAGAAATTTATTAAAGCTATGGAGGGGAAATTTTGTGAAGAAATTAAAAGAGGATCTAACAAAAGAAAAGCTAGGTGGACAGTTCTTTTGAGTATGAGAATAAATAAATAAAACTAATCTATCATAGGAGGTAATTTTAGGTGTTAGAGAAGAGCACTGATTAGTCAATTAGTGTAATTTAAGGTTTTTAATATTTTATATTAAAAAAAAAATGATAGTTAGTTAATTTAGAGTGATTTATTTGGTAAGTCTCTTATTTATAACTTTTATAACTTAGGTTTTAAGGTCACATCATCTAATATTTTTCCACATTAACATTCTTTTCCTAGGTTATTCAGAAAAGTCCAAGAAAAGTGATTGCAATATATATCCCCTAATTCATATTTTATTGGTACATAGATGTGATATCATATGATTTGATGCTCTTGAGATATAAAATACACTTTATTCAATTAAAGGTAGTTATCATCAATATTAACAATCTTAACTCAACAATCTCCCAACTCCCCTCACCCCAATCTTGGATGGGTCAAATAAATTTGTGATGGCTCATTTTTGGGTAACTCAAGTCAAGTGGATGGAGTGGTCTCATTAGAGACATACTAGATAGCATGTTGGATGCTTTCCTTGTGAACCCAGGGTTCTAGATTTCCCACATAGTTGAGGCCTATGTTGTTTGCCATGAGCTGGAGTTAGCAATTAGGCATAGGTATTGATAAACTCACCATTGTCCTGGGTATCTCTTCACTTTTTATTTGGCAGACACAAGCTACAATCAATGGACAAGCATCTAGATTTCTCAAACTCTTCTCTAAGAATATTTACTTACAAGGGGTTGAAAATTGGGACAAGGAATTTTAGGTCTGAGTTGGGGAGCGGATCATTTGGATCTATGTTCAAAGGATCTCTACTAGATGGTATGCTTGTAGTCATGAAAAAGATGAAGGATTCAAGATTGAGATGAGAAGCAATGCCAAGCAGAAATTAGTTTCCTCAAAAACATACAACATGTCAATTTGGTTAGGCTTCAATGGTTTTGTGCATAGGGATTGAAACAATTACTGATCTATGATTACATACCCATTGGCTCTCTGAATTCCCTGTTGTTCTAAAGTAATTCCAAGATGAGTGAGGGAAAGGTACTCGACTAGAAGGCCCAATTTCAAATCATGCTAGGCACTTCAAGAGGTTTACTCTATCTCCACAAATAATGTAGAGGCTACATCATTCATAGTGATGTCAAGCCTAAGAACATCCTATTGGACAATAATATATCACCCAATTTAGCCAATTTTGGGTTGGTGAAGATCATGGGTAGAGATTTGAGCTATGTGTTGATGACCATGAGAGGAATGAGACGATACTTGGCTCCTGAGTGGATCACTGCTACTCCCATTACTCCCGAGGTTGATGTCTATAGTTTTGCTATGACTCTTTTGGAAATCATATCTGGGGGGAGAAATATGGACTTGAGTGTGCAAGATTCAAGTAAGCTTTATTTTCATACTATATATTTGAAGACAAATTGAGAACACACAAATAGAGACCAAAAACAAAATTTATCATGGTTCACTAGAATTTGTGGCTACATCCACACATTGAGAGCAGAGAAAATACTTTATTCAGTCATTTTAGCTTTCATAAACATAGTTTTTCCCTTTTTATTTATACAATAGTCTTCAACAGAAGACAAAGAGTCAAATAGGAAATAAAATGTCAAGGAAGATGAAATGAAGAGTTGAACTTCACATCCAACAATCTCCCACTTCAAGTTCAACTTATGCTCCAACCTCATATCTAAACAACCTCCCACTTATGATCTGCTTTCCCTTACCAAATCCTATGGTAAGAATGTTGCCAATCGACAATGATCATTGCTGGAATAATAACCACAAACAGTTTCTAATCACATCCAAACAACTATAAAACATTACTAGATTTATGTTGAAATAAACAACTAATACAATGAGCAATGTCAACCAAAAATTTGACTCAATATACTAATCAACACATTAAAGGTGTGACATTAACTTGAGTTAACTCTCACACTGCAACCAACCTAATGTAAAATATCATTACCTCTTCCAAGTCCTCTCTTGGGAGGAGCACACATGCAAATCATAACTCATCCTTTTACCAACACCACAGAATGCTGATTTGTGTCAAGCATGATCTCCTTTACCTCCCCATATGAGAGCATTTACAACACACAAACACCATGGATGAAAGCCCCTATAAACAAGAAGATCAAACTCCCAACATTCTAACACTAGGAACCATCTTAAACCCTCTCCTAAACTCAAATGCACAAGGAGATAATCTGCTGAGTAGACCAAGCATGGGGAATGAGAATGCTCCTCCAGGATACACCAAATCACAATGACTTTTTTTCAAGAATAATCTCCACTGGGTCCACAATTAACTCACATCCATCCACAAGTGTAGGCTCCTCAGACTTCATGTTGAAACTTCGAAAGACAAGACATCTCAACAAATGTTCTTTAAACCAAGAGAACTATAGCCTCACTCAAGTGGCTATCATCAATCCATACCAAGCTTCAAAACCTAAGGTGCACCATCATGAAGCTCTCCAATCCAATGACCAATGTACTCAATACCACTGTCAAAAACTCCCATTGCACCTCATTGCATCTCTGCAATTCTGGGACACAACGTGGTAGCACAATATAACATATCCGCAAAGGAAGACCACATGCTCCAATGAGTACAACCTGTCAAAAGAACCAGAAGATGCAAACACTCTGTAATCTGCACAAATAATATCAAATCTCATCCTCTGCCTTCTTGCTCTACTTTCATGTTTATGTGAACTGCATCAATCTCACCAGCACCCTGTACAGTCCCTAATATCTTGTAATTTTATTTAATAAAGCTAAAAGGCCTGAACCTTGAAGCCTCTGAATCACTCTCTTGACAGCGTCTACTTCCAACATCACCGCCTCCAAGGCTCAAAATAAGACCATTTTCCTTAATAAGCTAGGTCAGTATTGTCTACAAAGACCCCCTGAAAATTTATTACATCTGAACATCTCTTTCAAGAGATTCATCATCCTCTGGTTCTAGCGAAATCCCCATTTGTAGCAGAACTATGCTACCGTTGCTGCTAATTTGAGATCAAATTTGTTTCTTGTTGCTTCCAAGCTGAGTGCCATACAAATTGGTGTCCATCATCTATGTCATTTGCCCAGAAAAAAGTATCTTCATCAACAAGACTGCCCTTCAATGCAATTCTGAGGGTAATTAATTCCATACAATACTAATTATTACAACTCTATACAAAATAAGAGTCTTCTCTAACTGACGTCAAATAATCTATAGACAAAAGATTTTCCGCGTCTGCAAACTCATCACCACCATTCTCACTAATAGTTAGTACTAATTCATCTTTCTCTAGTGCAGCTTCTATTCCCTATTATTACGTGATGCAACAAATATATCTTGCTCTAAACAAAACAACATCGGCCGTCTTTTTAACTTACGATGTCCTTTAGCCTTTTCAGCTACTAATTTATTAATATGCAACAACTTCCACTTTTTTATTTCAAGCTTGATACGGACATTCTTAGTGGTTAACTGTTCTTCTCTTCTTAGTACAACCTGAGTTGGCCTAGTGGTGGAGAACTTGTACTCTTGAAAGAGAGGTCACAAGTTCAAATCCCACTGGGGGGTAGGGTATGTACGCCTTGTTTGTAGCGCCAAACGCCTCTTGAAAAAGAGTATGAGGTAGTCCCATATCACTGTCATCATATGTAAACCCAAAAACTATGGCATAGTGTCGTGGACTATAAAACCCACTCACTCACTCACTCACTCTTATTACCTACTCCGGCTCAACTTATCAGTTGTCATATGCATAGTTATATGTGCCTAAAAAATCCTCTTTCAAATTTGTTTTGGCTAAGATAACCAATAATATCTATAGGAGAAAATAATTGTTGTAGAAAAAATAGACTGATTTATTTAATTTTTTTAAATCAACTTCATCAGTGACAACACATGTACGCATCATCACACTAGGTCAGACATACTCTTTGTTGCCAAATACCAGTGGCCATCTCTGATCTGCCTCTCCATGATAAGGTTCTCCACGTGAACAGGCCTTGCCAACTTCTCTATGAGCTCCACCATGCTCTTACTAATTTTTGTGTAGATGACTCTACAAGATACATTCTGTTAACCTCTCTAAAGAATACAAGTTTCTATTGTTTTTGGTTCTACAATTCTCTATACTTTATGAAGATTGTTAATGTGGCATTGGTTTTGTAGGTGGAGACCCTAAAAATAATATTTTTAAAAGTTTAAATAAACTTTAATAAACATTATTTTTCTACATTAGAATCTAAAGAGGATGCAATCAATATGAATGTCATTACCACATATATAATCTCTTCCCATATTCTCTACTGCTAAAAGATTCTAAAAACACCATATTTATCTTCTTTTTTATAAAGGAAAAAAAGGTAAACACTTGTACACAACAATTTTTTTAAGAATAAAATTTGAGAGTAGATATATTGTAGCACTGAATAGAATATTCCAGAAGTTTTAAAGAATATTGTAATCAAAAAATATCTATCATAAGTGTGAATTGCATGCATTCTCTTAATATTGAATGGTTGCATCTTATGAGATGTCACTTTATATAGCTTTTTTTTAATTTTTGATTAAGGGTTAAAATAGATTTCTTACAGGGGACCCAAAACCCCAATAGTAATTACAAAGTAAAATGAACGTTTTCCAATTGAAATAGTACTAAAAATGAAAACCAGTACCCCCTAACATCTAGCAACTCACCACAAAACCAGCACTACACCTAAATAGAGAAACAACAACAAAGCATAGCTATAGACCCATTCCCTGGACTCAAAAAGCCAAAAAATGACAGTAAGAAAGACTTTTAACTAACCAAACATTAAGCTAGCTCAAGAGCCATCTCCTCTTGCATTTCCTTGATCTTTTCCATGGTTGCTTTGACATCCTCTCTATTAATCTCATTGTTCTTGGCCTTCATCTTTCTTGTTGTAGCCCTAGTTTGTTTTTTACTACTAGGAGACTCTTCCACAACCTTAGAGCCATTTAGGTCCATTGCCATAATCTTGCCAACATTCAAATCTATATTGCTAATAATTTTGTTCATATTTTACGCAGTCACCTCCAAGAGTTTCTAAATATTTTAACCATGTTGTTAGTGGTGTTTTCCTTATTTTCAATTCTGTACACTAGACCCTGAATCAATTCATTCTTCTCCATGCCATACATTATAACTTCATTCTTAGGTCCCTCGTTCAGCTTATTCATAGCTTCTTTTATTTTTATATTTAGTGTTCTATAATTTATATTGAGCATTTTAATGCAATGAAAGCTCCATTGGCCACTCTGGGGTTATACATGAAAATTACCTTCACTATTTGTAAAACACCCATAGAAGGATGAATATCTACCCCTTTTAGGTCCTCTTCTAGAAGCTTCATATTGACCTCGTTAATATCCACAAGGTTGGCAACTAAAAAAATCCTTTCCCTATGTTTCTCATTCTTTTCTTTTGTATCTTCAGGCGATGATTTCAATGGTGAGTTATCAATAGAAATAAACAAATAATGGGTAATATTCTCTTCAAAATATTTGAAACATAAAGCTTCTTTGCCAAAATTCTCCTCATCCTCACCAATTTCAACCTTCTTGGCATTCTCATCTTCCTTCTTTTGCGTACTTTATATAACTTCCTCTGAGTGCAAAAAAATAGGAAAAGAGCAGGTACTCAGTGGTTGGAACATTTTTTGAACCAGCTCACTAGAGAAATCATTCTCACCATCATCCTCCATTTCTAGAGTATTCACCTCTTCCTCACTTGCACCTTCAAAATTGGTACAATCATTTCTTTGTAATTAACATTCTTCCCCTTTTTTTATAGCCTCCATTTTTGCTTCACACCCAACTCCACAATCAGGCACTTACCTTTGCTACTACTTGGAGTTTTAGGGATTTTTTCAAGCTTAAAAAAAACATACCTAAAGAGAATCTCCTTAACATTATCCATCATAGACTCAAAAATTAATCTCATCATCCCTTTATGGAGGATGGGTTTGTTAGGTTTCTCCTTAAGTTCCTTTATACTATGCACCAAGAACAAATCAAGTAAAATAGAAAACAAACCCTTATTTTGTGTCTAAAATGATTTAACATGACAAAATGATAATTGTAAGTCTTATCATACCTCACATCCAAGTTAGTGTATTGAATTACAAATTTTAGAACCAATTTCCACAATGTTTTAATAGAAGAAATAGAAAAGACCCCTCTATTTTCTTTAAGCAAAGGCCCATCATTAGATTTCAGGAATTTATTTATATTTTCCTCAGCAATTTCCTCATTATGGTAAGAGTTCATACCTTTGGCTTTGAGCTCCATTATTATTTCCATGATATCAATGTCCAACTAAAGACGTCTCCCTACTAAGGTGATTGTTCACACATCCCATTCTTGAATGAATGCCCTAGTGATCTTTGGTTTAACATATTTAAATCTCTCCATATATTGCACCAAGCTGCCTTTTTCTAGTTTATCCCAAAATTTGGGTTCTTTCTTCCATCTTTCATTGTTCATAGATTCCCACTTCTTCAGAATGCCACCCATTTCTATGTTTTTGCAACAATCCTTACCAACAGTCTTTTCGTAGAGCAGGGTCAAGATAAATGATAAAGATGAAAATCACCCAAAAGATGTGGTAAAAACTCTAAAATTGATATGTTAACTTTTCATAAGTACTTAAATCATTACTATACCTGTCTCTATTCTTTCCTTTTATTAATAACCACATTTTTTAGAATCCCCCACTTGACATAAAAACTTATCTTGATCAATAACTTCTTTTAAGTTTCCATACCCTTTTAAGTTATCATCCCAAAGTATGAGCTTTGAGCTTATAATCACTAAGTTAGCAAGCCATCCATATTATTTACTTCTCTATACATGTGGCTAATAACCACCATTTCTACTTTTTTCAAAGTAACTTTAGACACTTTCATAGTATTAGCTATGGTCCATGAAGCCTTAACCTTTTCATTTAAGCAATTTAGAATATTCTTGCAATCCCCCTCTATCCATAACTATTTGTAATTACATTTCTCCTCTAGCCTAAAACCGTAAAGAAGGCACATTGCTTCAGCTAAGTGATTATATTTAAATCCTAGGGGGACATCAATCACCATAATAAGATCCCCATTCTCATTTCAAATAATGGCACCATAGCCAGCAACTCCTAGGTTCCTCTTCCTTCCTCTATCAAAATTCATTTTACATGATCTGTTTGGTCGACAATCACATCTAGTATTCTCCCTTTTCTCTTTCATGATATCTTTTTCCATCTTAGCAAAATCTTCTAAAACCCCATTATCAAATTCCACCTTTCCCTTGAAGCTTCTATAAAAATTTTCCACCACACTTAACTTAATTCTATCAACTAGCATCGTTGGAGCTCAAAAGGCTTGCCTAAAGACTCCATTGTTCCATTCTTTCTGGAGGTTCCACATTACATCGGGAGAAAGGACCATCCACAAGCCTTTATTGACTGGCGATTTATAGCTTGTCCACATAATCCATAATTTAGAAACCATCCCTGACAAAGTCTAATTCAAGTTCCAACTTTGGAAAAAAATCATCCAAGTCTCCCAAGCATATGGGTACTAAAAAAATATATGGTCTCTAGTCTCAAGGGCCCCTTTATAAATAAAATATAACTCTTTTCATAAGATTTTCAAGAGTAAGGATTTTGTTCTGTAGCACTAGCCAATGGAAAATATTTATTTTCATAGTAAGATGATGGTTCCACACTAGTGCCCACATCGTAGAAGGATTGATTTTAGTGTGCAGAGAACTTACCCCTTATGCCATAGAGAAAAAACCACTAGAACTACCATCCCAAATGATTTCATCAATCTCAATCTCAATTAGCACAATGGAATTGAGGTAAATCATGAGATGAGAAAATATTGGATCAAGAGTTGTCATGTCCATCCATCTATCCTTTTGCCAATAATCCCTAACATGTGACCCAAAACTAAGAATACATTTTTCCTTGAAGGGAGTCATCATCAACAATGGGGAAAACATAACCTAAAAGAGCCACTTGTCATCCCAAAAATTAACACTCAGACCATTACTCACTTTCCATCTAGTTTTAGGCTTAATTAAATCCTTACTTTTTTGGATACCATTCTAGAAACAAGAACCTTGACCCAGATTATGAGAATCTAGGAAATCGATGAGGCTCGTATTATTAATAAAGTATTTACTCTTTGAGATCTTATTCCAATCTTTATTATCTTCAAAAATTCACTAGATTGTCTTGGTCATAAGGGCTAATTTTAACAGTCTGAGAGAACAAATACCTAGGCCCCCATTAGATTTAGAGTTACAGATTTTATCCCATGCAATTATAGGCAACATTTTTTATCCTCGATCCCTAACCAAAGAAAATTCCTTTGGATTTTTTTCAATAGAATCCAAAAAAATTCCTAGCATTTTGAACAAACTTAGAACAATGTCTATCAAGTTTTGTAGAGTTGATTTGAGAATTTGAACCTGCCTAATTAAGTCATGCATATTTCCATCCAACCAATTTCACATTGAATCTATCAACCAAGGTTGACCAAAAAGACCTTAGCTATTTTGACCCTAAAGGAAGTCCAAGGTAGGAGGCTAGATGATTATCAATTTTACGATTTAGAATCCTTGTTATCTTCCTTTGTTTGGAAGTAGGGGTGTTGATAAAGAAGAGAGAGCTCTTTTCCCAATTAATCAACTACCTAGATGCCTTAGCATACACTTGGAGGCAATCTTTGAAATTTCTAGCTTCCCATCATAATAGTATCATCAACAAATTGCTCATGAGAGAAAGTTAAGCCATCTGAAGAAGATTTGAGACTAACAATCAACCCCTTCAACAAACAATCACTAACTTACCTACCCATGCTCTCTACCATAATCATAAAGAGAATAGTTTAGAGGGGATCTCCTTGTCTCAATCCTCTAGAAGGTTTGAAATATTTTTAGGATGACCCATTAACAATAACAACATATGAGGAGGTTTCAACCAAGTACATGAAACAAATGAGGATGTACCAACTAGTTGTAACTTATTTATTTTTATGCTACATGAAATAGATGAATTAAAAATTAAATTATTTAATTTTTATGATATTTAATTTTTATTTTTCAATTCATCAATTATTTTTAAAAGCTAAAAATAATTACAATCAAAATTTGTGTCGTTATAACAAGGGGCGCAAGTGCCAAAGTTCATGTGTTTAATGTGGTGGATATTAGGGTAAGAGTTAAGTCTAGTTGTATATTTAACTTTGAACTTCAAATAGAATGTTGGCTACTTTAAATGTTCAAAAAATTTGGCATGATTGACTTTAAATGTGCAAAAACTTTGGCATGATTGACTTCTTCTTTGAAAATATGAATGACTTTTATTTTGAATAAGTAGTAAATGAAAAAATATTTTAAATGTTTTAGATACAATAAACTCTATAAAAAATTTCAAGATAGTAAATAAAAGTAGAAGAATACTTATTTAAAGTATTTTTTATACATTAAAACCATATTGTGTTATAAATTGTATTATAAGTTAGTTTTAAAATGTAGAAAATCTTTTAAATACTATTAAAAAAATAGAATACCATTAAACCTTACATATTGCAAATTATCAAAATGCATTTATATCAATGTTGTGAAAACCCATAACAATCTTGTCCTTTTCAAATAACAAACCATTGATATTAACGAACATTTTTTATTGGTTTTAGTTAACAATAAATAAACTAGTTATCCTCATAAATTTGTTCTATCTATTCTACATCGGTAATCATTTAAAATTGTGTGACTTGTATTTTAGTGGGGAAAAAAAAATCATATGGATCTCTTTGCGATTGACATCTGTTAGATTAGTTTCCACTCAAGTCTAGGTGTCTATCAGTTGTTGTTGTTATTGGGCAGTTTTGGAGATTATTTATACACTTGTCAATTGCAATCGCTTGAATATTGAGAGAATCAATTTTGTACATGTAGGCAAAACCCCAGATTTCTTTGTTACGAAATCACCATGTGATACACTCTGTTTATCAAAATATTTATCCACTAAATTTATAGGAAAGAGAGTCTAGAACTGGATTTGTTCCTCCTTCAATTCAATGTTGTGTTGCAATGGCTCCACCAGAAGCATTTGTTCTTAAAATTCTTGAGAGATTTGGCTTGTCTGATTATCTTCCATTTATCTTGTTCATGCCAATGAGTATGTATACAAAGTTTTTGAAACTTGAATCATGTGGTCTGATTGATTACCTTTTTCTTCATCTTATGCATTCTCAGGAGGATGTGTACAAATTTATTGTGATTCTATTGTCATTGTAATATCCTCCCCTAATTTGAACTTTGACTTACAGAAATTTAACTTAAGAATATTGTCAAACACTTTGTATGCAAACTCATAAAGTTGATTTCCTCAATAAATTGCTTTCCAATGAGTAGATTTACGAACAACTATGAGGTGACATTAAAATGCATAATACACATCATAACATTTTCACAAACACTTGGCACACATTCAATAGTATCTGGAAACTCTTTCAATCTGCTAATAAAGGGTGATTTTTAAATGTAGATGTGCACTTACAACTGCCTTAAAGGCTGCAACAACTATTCAGACTTGTATTCAACAATTATTATGCAAAATAAAAAAATTTGACAGAAGAAACCTAGAATTAGTTGTCGTAGTATTTTGCAGATGTAGTCGGCCAGCCCTCCAAACTTCTAATCAGCCGGAAAAATAAGTAAACTTGATACCAACACTGTTCCCGCTGTACTGTGCTATTCATGCCAACTATAGCCAAATACTGTTCATGCGGCACTATAGCAATAACTAACTTCAGATCTGCACCTCAAACCCTTGTAAATTTCTTTATGCAAATGCCCCAAATGAAACCCAGTGTGTTTCCTGAAGTGAAAACACCCTTGATCCTCCTGACTATGTCTTCCAACAACGAAGAGAATGCTAGAAAAGAGGGATTCTGTCCTCCAAGCCCAATAATCAGATATCCAACAACATAACATTAATCTTCATCCTAGCATACAAAAAAAAAGCTCTTCCATTTCTTTTATAGTGTTCTCACAAGAGCTCAATCCTTCGTTTTCTTAATGTGGGATAAAACATAACTCCCTTTATGTACCTTATGTCTCCAATGTGTTATAAAAATAAAGAAAACTCTTTTAATTTAAATATTTCCCACAAACTATAGTCTATGCATTAATAAAGTTAAATATTTAAATTTAACTTTATAAAATGGCTTTATCAATGCATAACAAATCTTATCAATGATAAATAAGTTTTCCTGTCGATTTTAAACAATTACCATTGACATACCACTATGACTAAATGTCCAAGATGACTTACTATAAATAGTAAGTATGCCCAAAGTTGCCTCAAAACCCCTCAGAAAGACCTGCAACTGAAACTGTCTAGGCCAAATGGCCTCTAAGCCCCTTTAATGTCCTAGTTAGCTTACGGGACTGTGGGGAAATAGGCTAACGACAACATCATGCTATGAATGCTGGAAAGGGGACATTACAGTCTGCCCTTCCGAAAATTGCTTGTCCTCAAGCAATTTTAGCTCTAGATGCTGCAATATCTGCTCATTTTCCCGAGTAGCATCCTTGATAGGTAGGTTCCTCCACTTCACTAGATACTCCCTGATAGTCCTCCTGCGAAGCACCCTCTCCCTGGAGTCAAGTATGGCCTCGGGAACCAAGATAAGCTTTCCCTCATCATCAAGAGGTGGCAATACTATTGAAGGCACCACATTGTGACCCAATGCCTTCTTAAGGCATGACACATGGAACACATTATGCACTTTACTGTCTGCAGGCAACTCCAACTCATAAGCTACTTCGCACACTCTCCTGATTACTTCGAACGGTCCATAGTAGCGTGGTTTCAATTTTTCTGCTCCACTCTTCTTGAGAGAGGACTGTCTATACGGCGGTAACATGAGGTACACCATATCTCCCACCTCAAAAGACCTCTCGAACCTTGTGCTGATCAACATATTGCTTCTGCTGATATTGTACCTTTTGCAAATTTTCCTTCAAGGATCGCATAATGTCTTGACACTCCTGCAAAGTATCCTTGGCCTTAGGCACCCTGCTGTCCCCAAATAACAAATCCAAAAAATTAGGAGCATCATACCCGTATAGTGCCATAAAAGGGGACATTTGAATAGACATATGGAAAGAGGTATTATAGCAGTACTCCCCTAGATGTAGCCACTTCACCCAAGCCTTTTGCTCTCCTGCAATGTAGTTTCGAAGGTACCCCTCAACCCATTTGTTCACTATCTCTATCTATCCATCAGTTTGGGGGTGGTAGCTGGTACTCGGAGTGAGCACTATTCCACATAACCTGAACAACTCCTGCCAAAAGTGGCTCATAAATCTGCTGTCTCTATCACTGATTATGCTACGTGGTATCCCATGTAGTCTGAATACCTCTCAAAAAAATAGTTCTGTTGTTTGTGCTACTGAATATGTAGACAAAATTGCAAAGAAATGTGCAAATTTTGTCAATCTGTCTACCACAACAAAGATACAATCCTGACCCTGTGCCTTGGGGAGGCCTGTGATAAAATCCATGGAAATGCTATCCCACTTCTTCCCTGGTATGGGTAGGGGCTATAATAAACCACCCGCAAAAGAATGTTCCTATTTTTTCTGCTGACACATAGGGCATTCCCTAACAAACTGAAGCACCTCTAATTTGAGTCCTTTGCAAGTGAAGCGCTCTCTCACTTGCCAATATGTCTTAAAGAATCAGGGATGTCCTACCATTGGTGAATCATGAAATGCCCTCAAAATCTTCTGCTTCATAGCAGACCCGGGTACTAAATAAATCCTTTCCTTGTAGATGATCAAATCATTTATGATAGTGTATCGACTATCTTGAATAGCTCCCTCAATAATGCTAGATGCCCAACTATCCTTAGCATATTCTGCCAAGATCATCTCTCTCCAATCATCCATGACTATCCCAACAGCAAGCAAGTGAGGCCTTCTAGATAAAGCATCTGTAACAATATTTTTCTTCCCTTTGACATAGGCTATGTCGAAATCATAGGCCTGTAATTTACTCACCCGTTTCTGTTGCTTTTCATTAAGGTCCTTCTGTCCAAGGAAATGTTTCAAGCTATTATGATCTATTTTTACTGTGAATTGGCTTCCCACTAAGTACTGCCTGAACTTAGCTAGCACGTGCATGATTGCTAGCATCTCTTTGTCGTAGATGCTATAGGTTCTCTCCACACCTCATAATTCTCTACTCTCATATGCGATGGGATGTTTGTCTTGCATGAGAACAACTCCTATGCCCTCTTTCGAAGCATCACACTATAGCTCAAAAGGCCTGGTGAAATCTGGGATGGCTAAAATAGAACATGTACTCATCAGCTCCTTAAACCTGTCAAAACAATCCTGAGCCCTCTCTGACCACTTGAAACTATCTTTCCGTGTCAAATCTGTAAGTGGTGCTGCTATCTGTGAAAATCCCTTCACAAATCTGTGGTAGAACCCACAAAGCCCGAGAAATCCCTTGAGTTGTGAAGTGTTCCTCGGTGGTGGCTAATCCATAATGGCCCTGATCTTGTCTGGGTCAACCCGAACACTTCTTGCACTAATAATATGCCCTATATAGAGCAACTCTGTCATCCCAAACTCACATTTACTCATCTTGGCATATAATGACTCCCTCTCTAGAATACTGAGCACTGTATCAATATGCTTCAAATGTTCCTCCCAAGTACGGCTGTATATCAGTATATCATCAAAAAATATCAACACAAACTTCCTCAACTGATCTCTGAACACTCTATTCATACAGGACTGGAAAGTGGTAGGGGCATTTGTCAACCCAAAGGGCATGCCTAAGAGCTCAAAATGTCCATAGTGGCATCTAAAAGCTGTCTTCTCCACATCCACCTCTCTAACCCGTATCTGATGGTAGCCGAATCTCAAATCAATCTTGGAGAAGTAGCGTGCACCATGCAATTCATCAATAAGCTCATCGATGCACGGGATAGGGTATCGGTTCTTGATTGTCTTCTTGTTTAGCTCCCTATAATCAATGCACATCCTCATTGTACCATCCTTCTTCTTCAACAATACTACTGAAGAAGCAAAAGGACTTTTGCTTGGCCGTATGTGCCCCATGTCAATCAACTCCTTAATTTCCTTTTCTATTTCATCCTTACATCTCTTCGAATAGCAGTAAGGTGTGATGGTAACTTGCTTAGCCCCTTCCTCTAGTTCAATAACATGCTCAATTCCCCTATCCAGGGGTCTCCCTGGAGGTATCTCACCAAAAACCTTAGTATGTTTGGTTATTATTTTTTGTACATCAGGTGGATACTCTTGTTTATGCTGCTCTGTCATCTCAGGCATTACTCTAAACTCTGCTGCCCACTGCACCTGATCATGTCTAAAGAAACTTTGCATCCACTTGAGTGACACCACTCGAAGTCTCCCATCTGACAAACCTCTGAGCACTATCTTCTTACCATTTGCCTCAAACCTCATTTCAATTTTCTCAAGGTTAAATGTAAACTCTACCAGAGACTTCATCCAATTCATCCTAAGCACCATATCCTGATCACCAATGTTGACCACAAAGAAATCTCCTGTCATGTCATAATCTCCCAAACGAAGCTGCAAGTTGGAGATTTTTTTGGTACATTCAATTTTGAAGCCATCGGCAACCATCACCTTAAATCCCCTATACTCCTCTATATGTAGCCCTCTGCGTGTCACAAACTTCTCATCAATGAAGTTATGTGTCGCCCTTGTATCAATGAGTGCCACAACTCTCTATCCATCCAAGGTTCCCCTAACTTTGAAAATGACGGCCTCCTGTATACTTGACAACTAAGCTATCGTGCTATCACCGCGTGCTTCCTCCTGTGAAGAACTATCATCATCTCGATCTGATTCGGATGACTGCTCTGAATCTCCATCTACTGACTCTTCGGCTGAAAAGTACTCCATCTGCTTAGCTTTTGCTTTCAATGGACACTTATGTGACAAATCCCAAGGCTCCCTGCAATGAAAACAAAGCTTCTTCTTCCTGAGATCATTAATTGTCTCATTGTCAAACCTCTTACTTTCCTCCTTAGTTGGCTGAACCTCTTTATGAAAAGGTTTCCTGTCCTTATCTTTCCTTGAAGGGAAACTCTTTGCCTGGAATTTAGTTTTTGAAGATGAAGAGGAATCCATGTCAGGAGCTTTCTTAATGGCTTACTGCAAAGTGGGAGGGTTGAGAGCTTTAATCCACCCTCTCAACGGATCAGCTAACCCATCCATAAATAGAACTAGTATCCTCCATTTAGATACATCTGTTACTAACACTACAAGTTTCTGAAACTCTGAAATGTATGTTTCCAATGATCTCCACTGTTTAAGCTGAGCTAACTCCTTGAAATGGAGTTCTGGATCCTTCTTATCAAAACATTCAATCAGCCTCTCTATAAACTCCACATATGAGGTAATGTGTGCATGTCCCATAGTAACCATACCATGATGCCACCACTCGTGTGCTAACCCATCCAGATGAATTTTTGCATACTTAATAGCTTTTTCCTTGGGCATAGGGTTCAATTGAAAGTATGTGTCAAGCTTTTGAACCCAAGCTCTTGCTGTAGACTTTCCTGAGCCATCATAATATGGTAACTCAAGTCTCCCTACTTTCTTTCGTAGCTCATAGCTCTAGTTCTTGTCATGTCCATGTGGCATATGTTTCATCCACACATCCATATACTCCCTAAAGGTAATTGCAGTAGTAAAATCTAGCCCTTCGACTTCCCAATCTCTCCTCAACTAGTCCTGTATATCAGTAATTTGGGGCTCTGGTACGAGATGCTCTGGAGCTCTAGGAGGAAATGTAAGAATCATGGGCCTTGAACTCACCGTCCTAGCTCGCTGGTGTGCGTGATCGAAATTGTTCCCAACTTGTTCATCTCCATTATGTGTCCCATCCTAATCATTTCCATTCTGATTATTTCCTCCACCCATGTTAGCATTCAACCCCATTTGACGAGCCATCATCTGCATCATAAGATCCAATTTCTGATTCTGTTCATGTGCCCTTTGTTCTTCTACTCGCTGACCCTATACCAAGGTCTCTAATAACTGTAAGAATCTTTCCTCTCCAGGCTCTGGACCGGCATTCCCGCCTCCACCTAATCTTATATTCTTGTCATCTCGGTCACCCATATTGCTATCTTGATCAAAGAATACCTCTTCTGTGTCTGTATGACTAGATTCTATACCCCCCTGTATGGATGAACTAGACTATTTGCTTTGTAGGTCTGAACTACTACTTTGCCTGGCTCTGGTATTGCGAAAATTATAAGGCCCCTATCGCATGCTCAAACATAAATGCTTTGATTTTAGTGTTTTGACATTTCATCAAACACTTTCCCCTCTATCCGCCAGTTCCAAATTTTCTATAAAACCTCCACAGGATGGCAGGACTTATAGCTTTGATACCACTGTAATATCCTCCCCTGATTTGAACTTTGACTTGCAGAAATTTAACTTAAGGAATATTGTCAAACACTTTGTATGCAAACTCATAAAGCTGATTTCCTCAATAAATTTCTTTCCAATGAGTAGATTTACGAACAACTATGAAGTGACATTAAAATGCATAATACACATCATAACATTTTCACAAACACTTGGCACACATTCAATAGTATATGAAAAATCTGAAAACTCTTTCAATCTGCTAATAAAGGGTGATTTTCAAATGTAGATGTGCACTTACAGCTGCTTTAAAGGCTGCAACAACTATTCAGACTTGTATTCAACAATTATTATGAAAAATATCAAAATTTGAGAGAAGAAACCTGGAATTAGTTGCCGTAGTATTTTGCAGATGTAGTCAGCCAGCCTTCCAAACTTCTAATCAGCCAAAAAAATAAGTAAACTTGATACCAACACTATTCACGTTGTACTGTAGCAAAATACTGTTCATGCCGACTGTAGCCAAATACTGTTCATGCGGCACTATAGCAATAACTAACTTCAGATCTGCACCTCAAACCCTTGTAAATTTCTTTATGCAAATGCCCCAAATGAAACCCAGTGTATTTTCTGAAGTGAAAACACCCTTGATCCTCTTGACTGTGTCTTCCAACAGCGAAGAGAATGCTAGCAAAGAGGGATTCCGTCCTCCAAGCCCAATAATCAGATATCTAGCAACATAACATTAATCTTCATCCTAGCATAAAAAAAAAGCTCTTCCATTTCTTTTATAGTGTTCTCACAAGAGCTCAATCCTTCGTTTTTTCAATGTGGGATAAAACATAACTTCTTTTATGTACCTTATGTCTCCAATGTGTTATAAAAATAAAGGGAACTCTTTTAATTTAAATATTTTTCACAAACTATAGTCTATGCATTAATAAAGTTAAATATTTAAATTTAACTTTATAAAATGACTTTATCAATGCATAACAAATCTTATCAATGATAAATAAGTTTTTCTGTCGATTTTAAACAATTACCATCGACATACCACTGTGACTGAATGTCCAAGATGACTTACTATAAATAGTAAGTATGCCCAAAGTTGCCTCAAAACCCCTCAGAAAGACCTACAACTGAAACTGTCTAGGCCAAATGGCCTCTAACCCCCTTTAATGTCCTAGTTAGCCTACGGGACTGTGGAGAAATAGGCTAACGACAACATCATGCTATGAATGCTGGAAAGGGGACATTACAGTCACGAGGGTTTATTTGAACTCTTTGAATAAATTTCTCTACTTTTGCTTCAACTCAACTATAGCCAATGCGTAAATATAAACTATCAAAAGAAGATTGTGCTACCTTGTCCATTACGAGAAATGACCATGGGCTACTTTTCCTCGTTTGCTTCAGCTTCCAGACAAGGCTTTGCAATGGCTAGAGACAAAACTAGAGCAATAGAAGAAGAGGCTAAATCTTTATCAGCCCTCCCAAGATTCAAAGTGCTTGTAGGAGATTAGTTAAGCTTCTCAGCTGATGTGTGGAGGTAGAGCAGCCATTGATGATCTACTTGGTACACGGAACCTTCTATGGTTGTCTGATTGTCTCATGTCTTCTCTTTAATAGGGAACACTTGAGCACCACCTACCGTTCACCCAACGTCCTTCCTACTACATGGAGACCCAAACAAAGAATTTTCCCTAAAATGGAGCTAGAATAGGCTTTACAACATTTTTTGGGAGTTCATGAAACTAGGTAGGTAAATATGCAAACTATGAAGCTCATTAAAATCTAAACAGAATAGATTGCGTGGAAGACAAAACTCAGATAAGTATTTTCGGTGGTAAACTGTAAATTTACTAAACCAAAAAAACAATGCAAAGATGAACAATCTCCAACGCATAACTGTGGCCTAAATCTTGTATGAATCAGACTTCTAGCGACAGTGGCATTCTAGAAATTGAAAACAATGACATCTTCAATATAGACGTTCAAAGTAAAAGCTCTTGCTTGCCTTCTATGCAAGAACAGTAATAGTTGTCTTACCTGACTTACACGCAGTCTGCAAAGAATATATCTATTCAATGCCACAATGATGATACCCAAAAAGAATTCTTGAAGGAGAAAAATGAATGGAAGTGATAAAGAAAAAAGTATATATATGTTAATTTTTAATGCCAAATATAAAAGTTTAAAATCAAGCTTGAAGGAATTCACACAATTAAACAGCGCAATAATGAAGGCATGGAAATTTATTAAAATTTGGGAGGGGATATTTGTAATGAATAGAAAAAAGGATCTAGCAACAAGGGAAATTCAGTGTAGTGTTAGAGATCGAAAATGAATTTTGATGTGGCTTGGAGGTAATATTACATTTTATACTTTTAACAACTTTATATGAAAATTTCAAATTTGTTTTGATTATTTAGAGTGTTTTATTTGGCAAATTACTTATTAATAGCCTAGGTTTCAAGTTCACATCATTCATATATTACCACATTGACATGCATTTTTTAAGGTATTCAAAAAAGCCCAAGAAAAGTGAGACTAATATTTGTCCTCTAAGTCATGTTTTATCAATACAAATGTGGGCATCATATGATTTGAGGCTATTTAGATATAAAAATATATTTTATTCAATTTTAGGTCGTCATCATCAATTCTAATAATTTTAATTTTAGACAAGAGCCTACAACACAATGGTAAGTTGTGAACCTCTTATTTGGGGCTTCTTGGGTTTAAGTCTACTTGAGCTTAATTAATATTAATAATAATTTTAACCAATGAATTAGTGATGGATAGACTTCCTTTTTAGAATTGGAGGTTTGAATATATCTAACCATCAACCAATCAAATTCTCTTATTTAATTTTCTTTCCCAAAACATCATTTTCACGGTCCAATTTGTGTGGCTTAGATTTAGATTTTTTGACCTAATAGAGAATTGGTGACTTAAAGGGAGTTCTTATCACAAAACAACTATACATTCATTTTACAAGACACTTCAATTTTTTATATAGAATCTTAAGAAATAGAAAAATTATTGTTTCAAATATTCATTTTCATTCCAAATTTTTCCTTAAAGATAGCTAGAGAGATTTTCTCCCTAAATAGAAGTGACATTAATCATGACTCATGTAATGATTAAGAGATGTATTACTTTAGATAAAATGATATTAATCATGGTGAAAAAATGTAGGCCAATTTTTAGTTCATCCCATTTTTGCTTTAGGTTGAAGTCAATTTAATGTGTCAATGTTGAGTCTATGTCTAGAATGCTTTTAGGGTGACTTCTCTTCCCATCATCCCCTTTCAAGCTAACCTATGTGGGAAATTATGTAAGTAGTTCATTTGTCAAAGGCTGGTGACTTAGTGTTAGTTATAAGTGTCTCCTTGATGAGAAGAAGGTCTACAAATTCCAATGATTCATTATCTACAGAAGAATATGAAGACTAAGGGGAGAAGCAATGTGAGATCATGAGAACAAGCTAGAAGAAAGATCGGTTGGATTCAATACATAATGAGCACTGAAAGATGTAGAAATGGTGAAGAACATGGTCAAAGGTGGCAAAGACCAAAGTTGAAATTAAATCGATGATCCAAAACACATTTGAATATCCATGTCATTGAATTGAATAATGAAGTCACCTTGGTATTAAGTCACGACTATTGGATTGGGATCAAATCAATGGCGAGTATTTTAAGATGGATTTATAAGTGCACTTACAGATGGATTTCTAATCTTTGATCAAAATCATATCAATGTCCCTCGCTTTCCCATTTCTTAAAGATGCATGAGAAATAACCAAAGCAGGAAAGTGATGATTAGACATGTGTCAACAAAGGCAGTAACGAAGTGGAATATTCCTCATCGCACAGTCACATGCAGTTCAAATTAATCATGAGTTAAGGCTGTGAAGCAGTGATGACTGAAAATTGCATAGTCTCAAGAAGTTAAAGGTAACCTAGGATTAATGCTCCAATGGAGTGAAAGTATGCATCCGTAATGTCATAAGAGGTTAGGGTTAACTCTTAAAGAAGGTTGCAAAGGTGTATTTACAGTTAGTATGTAGTTGTCACTATTTAACTGTCATCAATAGAATGGAGATATGTTAAGTTGCAACCTAGTAAAAGTGTTAATAGTTAAACATTAAAAACATCATCTCATTGCCAGAAGTGTTTAAGATAACTTCCAAATTTGACTTGCAAGTTTGTGAAAGGTGATCTCAATAGTTAAAGTGTAAGGTAATCACAACATCTTGTACTGTTGCAAGTAGTTAATGGTAATATGAGGTTAAGGTTTTGAAAGAGAGATAATATGTATTCACATGTTCATAGCTAGTTAAACACAAACCCGAGTCAACACAATGAAGAAACAAGAGCCAATTATCGCATCATCCCATCGAGTAAAGATATCAAATGAATGATAGTTGTGAAGAAGTGAAAAAGGAAAAATAAAAAGGATTATCAGATTTTGATCATGACCATTGATTTGAAATAAATGGTGAAAATTCAAATCTATTATAACCATTGTGATACAAATTATATGGATTTGGCACCAATACCAGAATATGAAGAAAACAAAGATTTTCATAGGGTTCCTGAAGTAGTTTGAAGATAAAAATTTACCATATGTTTTCAAAAGTGTCATCGAGTTAGGATCATCAATGGATAAGATTCCATGTGTCCATACCATGTTATAGATTAGATATTTTCATGTTTAAATTTTGTTTTTCAATTATGTGACTATTGCTTTGCCAGAACTAAGGAATGACAGAAAACTATAAATCTAATTTCTTTTGATAATACAAAGGTTTGCAAACATGAGAGTGAATTGGTTTTGTAATTCCATTTACCTAATTTTCTCTTCATGTTTTGTGGGCCATTCAATTCATAGATTATTTTTTCATTAAGAATCGAAGGACGATTACATGTGATTCTATGATCACCTCGTGGATTCTATTTCAACTTGGTATTTATAGTATAAGTAATTCCTTTTTTCTTCACATATGGTTCTACTTCTCCTCTTTTTTATTCCATGGCATGTCAAACTTAGTTTCATTGAGAATTGAAGAATAAATGTGGATGAATCTATAAGCAACTTGTTGGATTCCATTTTATCTAAGCCTAATAGTTAAAGTAATTCCATTTTCCATCATGTGCATCTCTTCTTCCTTTCCTCTTTTAGAATCAGATAATTAATCTGCATTTAGAATAGATGCAAGAATCAAAAAATCTCAAGCTAACCTACTATAGTCATTCCATTGGGTATGATAGGTTGTCCCAATCCATTTTGCCTAAATTGTTTAAGCCTACATGAAATTTGGTTAGCGTTTACTACTCTCAAGTTAAAAGCTTATTATATAAAATCTTTGATCTAAGAAAGAGATATTCATTGCACATCATTGCAAATCCTCAGAGAGTTGTATGTTATAATTTAGAGGGAAGTGATATAAAACATTCATTGACCCATTTTTTGGTGACATCCTTTTGTTTTCTCCAAAACATTGGGCATAAAAAGAGTCAGATTATAGAATCAAATAGGAGAACAAACTATTAACCAACATTTGTTGGTGACTCTATTGGGGAGAATTCAAATGAAAGAGCTCTAAAAAATTTCTCTTGATAATTAGTTTTCACTCTAAATCCATATATATATTGAGTTGCAAGACAGGTCTTGTAGAAGTAAGGTGTTTTCCATAAGAACCAGCTAATACCAATTTTATGACCTCAACCTACTAGAAAGAAGAAGCTAATTCAAAGTTGAAGACTAACCTATAATTTCTTTGATCACTAGGGTTAAGGCGAACTCAAAATACCATTTTCTAAGAACTTGATACATCCCATATCCCAAGTATAATAGGAGTGCTAAGGAAAGAGGAAGGATTAACCCAATATATGAGGAACTGAAGAAGGCCAACTTTCCTATTCTAGAAGATATTTGTAGAAAAGGAAGAACACATACAAGGGAATTTGTAGCTAAGAAAATCCAAGATACTCACCTGTCTATAGTTGTTCCTACTAGAAGAATGAGAATTCAATATTCTTCTCCTCATGTTGCTAGAACTTCTATTCCTCCTACTTTTGATGCTTTATTGTTAATTGGTGAAACACTTCCTATTTCTATTACTTTCCAAATAAACTAGATCATTGTACCAGTAGCTATGTAAATCCCTTGGGGAAATGCTATTGGTCATCTTGCCCTTGGAGATAATAATGACTTTCCAAGAGCATCAAGGAACAACTTCCCAATATTTAATTGTGATGGTACAATCTCTGCACAACAACACCTAGGTGCTTTTCATAAAGCTTGTGATGTAGTGAACCATCATCATGGAGATGTGGCAGTTAGGATATTTGTGTATACTCTTATAGATAATTTTGTTGATTGGTTCGAAGATTTACCTACAAGGTTCATAACATGTTGGAATGACATGAAGAAAATATTTGAAGAATGTTATAAAAGTATAGAAGATGCACAAGTGTCATTGCTACATATGGCACAAATAAAGAAAGAACCATCTAGTTCTATGAGAGATTCTAATGCAAGATTGAATAAACCCATCAAGAGAATACCTATTACAAGTACACCAATAGAAGATAATAAGAAGACCTTCTACATCATCTCTATGCCTCCTACTCTAGGATATCAAATTAGGAGAGAAAATGTAGCAAATTTACAAGCTACCCAAACATTAGCTATGGAGATGAAAGATGACATGAAAGCTTCTAGTAAATGGAAGAGATAACTTCAATCCAAAACCATGGATAATACAACTAGCTCTTCAAATAAAACAAATAACATGCTTTAAAAGCTATCTAATAAGGTTATTTCATTAAAGAAACAACTAATAGGTGTGCTCAGTATTTTCATCAGTCTTACCAAGAAGGTTCTAGACATCCAAATGAAGGTAAGACTTTTCAAATACCATCTGCTCAACAGACGTTAGTAATTGAGGTGGCTCCAAAGAGACAAAATATGTGTTCTTTCCACCTAAGGGAAAATCATGACGGAGATACATGTGTTGACATGATCAGATACAAGGAGATGGTAGAAAAAAATAACAAACAATGGAATATCCTGAAAGTGAAGATGATCATGCTCATTTTTGTGACTCTAAAAAGTTTTTCTTGGAGTATGAATCAGATTTAGAGATAGGAGGTGATTTTTTTGTAACCCTAGAGGGACCTCAGTTGATAGTCATGACTAGAGGTTAGAAGAATAGAAATCAATCCTCCAATGCAGTGCCTGCTAAAAATCATACATCATCAAACAAAGAAAATAAATAAAATGGCATGGTACCTTCAACTTCACAAAAGGAGCACAAAGGTAAGCCATTTAATTCCTTTGATATAATACAATACTGTGAAGAAGCAAGAATTCATATTTCTCAATTGGATTAGTTGAACTCTAATCGTGATCAATTGCAAAGGTTATTTGAGTATTGTAATAATAAAGAAGGAGGACATGTTCGTATTAATGCTAATTTTGATCATCAAAAAAAAGCTAGTACTAGTGGAACTCCTTTGGTTGATGAAGATTTTTCTTTACCTAAGTTGTTTCAAGAAGAAGAGTCTATTGCCTTAGCTACTTCTCCGAATCAAAAACAAGATCCTTTCCATATTTCCTTGTTTATCAATTAAAATAGGTTGAATAATTGCATCATAAACTCAGGGGCTTCTAATAATGTGATGCCTATTTCTATAGCTAAAACATTAGGTCTACCCCTAACTAAAACTTTTGGTCATTGTTACTGAATGGATGCAAAACAAGTGCCCTTGCTTAGACAAATAAAGGATGTTAAAGTTTCTCTAACTGCCTATCTTTCTAAAAGGATAAAACTTACAGTCCTAGTGGCAAATATCCCCAGAAGTTATGGAATACTCCTAAGTAGATGTTTTTGCAAAGACATGGTGGGATAGATAAAACTACACTGGTCCTATGCTACTATCCAAGTTGAGAAGAAGAATGAGAAACTCAAACCAAAAGAAAAGGAAAAGTTCACTATCCTAAAATTAGATGATCCTAAGTCTCAAATATTATATCAAGAAATGTAGCTTGGAAATTATATGCTATTTTCTGATGCCCTTGAAATTCAAGACGAACCAAAGCATGTTGATGGTGAATAGTTGTGGACATTGGAATTTGATGGCATTTGTGCCAATGCTGGTTTAGGTGCAGGAGTGGTTTTGACATCACATAGTGGAGAAACAACTTGTTTTGCATACAAGTTAGAGTTCAAAAATACTAAAAATACTATAGAGTATGAAGCCCTTCTCCTTAGCATAACTACAACAAAACAAAAAAGGGGTCAAGATACTCAAAGCTCAAGGAGATGCAGAATTGGTGGTAAGGAAAGTAAGAAACCAATATGCAGTAAAGAATAAAAGATTGAAAAACTATCATAATAAGGTGTGGGATGAAATTGAGAGTTTGGATGCTTTTTGAATTACAAGAGTACCAAGGGAATTCAATTCAAGAGTTGATTCTTTAGTAGTCTCTACGTCTTTGTTCCTACCAAATCATGGCTTTAAAGGTCAAATCTATAAAGTAGAGGTTCTATTCAGGCCCAATGTTCCCGACAATGAAAATTCTTGGTAGGTGTTTGAAGATGATAAATACATACAATAATTCATAGAAGGGGAAAAACCTTTTGCAAGCTTGTATTTTGAAGGAAGCGCTAATTGAAGTGGTAATTCATTATTAGATAGAAGAAAGAAACCAGAGCTAGATATGATTCAACTAAAAGATAACAAGATCCCACCTCATCTCATTTCTTTAGAAAAACTCTTTGATAGACATGATGAATATATTAAGAGAGAAAGAGATAAAAAAGGAAAATCTTGTGGTGAGTATGATGAAATTAATATAGGGACATAAATCTGTCCAAAAATGATAAACATAGGAAAGTTTTGCACACAAAAAGAGAGAGAAGAAATCCATAAATTATTCATTGAATATCTAGATGTATTTTGTTAGAGTTATGAAGATTTAAAAAAATTTATGGATGGGAAATTTAAACATGAAATTCATCTTAAGTGAAGAGCAACACCAGTCAGATAGAAACAAATGAACTAGAAACCTATAGTTAAAGGAGCAATCTTTAAGGAGATTGATAAAATGTTGTAGGCTAGGATCATATATCTTATTCATCACTGTACTTGGGTAGCTAACATTGTCCCAGTAAGGAATAAAAATGGAGAGATGAGATCTTCTCTTAAAGATAACTTTGCACTTCCTAACATGGATCATCTCTTGTAGACTATTGCAGGGTTAGAGATGATGTCTATATTAGATCGCTTCTCATGCTATAATCAGATTCAAGTAGATGAATCAAATCAATTCAAGAGAACCTTCACCACACCATGAGGTAATTTTTCATATCATATGATGCCTTTTGGTTTGATTAATGCAGGTGCAACATTTCAACATGTAATGAATTTGTCTTTTAGTGATTTGAAAGATAAAATCATTGTTATATACCTTGATGATTTGATAGTTTTTTTCCAAAAGAAGAAAAGATCACATCAAAGACTTAGAAAGAGTTCTACAAAGGTGTCGACATCATGGTGTCTCATTGAATTCAAAGAAATCAATTTTTTGTAATAGAAGGTAAATTACTTGGTCATATTGTATCTCAAGAAGGGGTGAAGATTGATCTAGATAGAGTTAAAGCTATTCAAAAATTAAGTTTTCCATTGAGAAAAACTAGAGTAAAATATTTCTTTGGTCAAGTAAATTTCTTAAGGATGTTTGTGCCTAATTTTTGTAAAATAGTTAGGTGTATAGTAGATATGATGAAGGATAATAAAGCATTCAAATGGTGTGATATTGGAAAAAGAGCTTTTGAAGACATCAAAGGTGCTATTGTCAAAGCCCCTATTCTTGTTCATTTGGATTACACTAAAAAGTTCATAATGTATTGTTACACATCAGAACATACCCTATCGGGCATATTGGTGCAAGAAAACAAAGAAGGAATACAAGCCCCAATTTCTTTCATGAGTATGCCATTGAAGTATCAAGAATTGAGATACTTACAAATGGAGAAAAATGTGTATGAAATGGTGAGAGCTCTTAAGAACTGTAGGTTTTATATTTTGCATTCTCATTTAGTGATACATGTACCATAACAATAAAAAACATTTTGACACAACAAGATGCTAGTTGCAATAATAGAGGAGCTTGGATTGCAAAAGTCCAAAAGTATGATATATAAATTAAGCCAACCAAACTTGTGAGAGGGAATGCACTTTGTTAAGCTTTGGTAAAATATCAGTAAGTTGAAGAAGAAGATACTCCAAAGTTTCTTATGGTAAGTCTTCAAGATCCCTAGTTTTCAAATATTGCATACTTTCTGACCTATGGTGAGTGCCTTAATCGATTGAATACTAAGCAAAGAAGGGATCTAAAAAAAAAATCCTTAAGGTATTTAATTGATGATGATGTTTTGAATAAGAGAGCTATTGATGGTACATTTCTAAGATGTGTTGATAAGGAGCAACAAGAGAAGCTCTTAATGCCTTTCCATAATGAAGCATGTGGAGGACACTTCTCTTCTACCATCACTACTTTCAAAATCTTAAGGTAATGCTACTATTTTCTAGGTATGTTTAAGGATGCATATAAGTGGCTTGCTAATTGTGAAAAATGTAGGATGTTTGTTGGTAAACCTCAACTAGTTTCATTGCCTCTTAGACTAGTGATGATTGAAGCTCCTTTTCATAAGTGAGGTTTGGATTTTATAGGCCCAATTAATCCTCCATCAAGCCAAGGAAATTATTACATAGTGACTACCATAGATTATTCCAATAAATGGGTGGAAGCCAAGACAATGAAGAAGACTTCATCAGAGGTGGTATGTGAGTTTCTTAAAGAACATATATTGGTCAGATTTGGAGTTCCTTTGAAATTGGTAATGGATAATGCATCTTATTTTTCTTCCTTAGAAATTTTTGAATTTTTTTATGATAATGATATCCAAGTTGGTCTTTCCTCTAATTATTTCCCTCAAGAAAATGGGCAGGCCAAATCTAGCAATAAAAATCTGATTAATATATTTAATAAATTGGTCTCAGATAATCTAAAAAGTTGGCACAAGAAGATACATGATGCTTTATGGGTTGATAGAAGCACACCTAAATGAGCCATTGCTATCTCACCTTTTGAGTTAGTTTATGGAATGGAAGCCAACTTGCCATTACCTCTAGAGAAGAAATGGTTGATAGAATTAATGAACACTAGGGAAGAGTCAAGAAGTTGTTTTATAGAAGAGAAAGACCAAGGAAATTCATGGAAGATGATCTAGTCCTACTATGGGATAAGAGACACGAACCAAGAGGGATGCACTCCAAGTTTCAATCTTTGTGTAAATAGCCATTTCAAATTATGCAAGTGAACTAGAATAACTCTTTCAAGCTGGCATATCCTACTAGATAAGCCTTGTCATTTTCTTATAATGGATAGGATTTGAAGTTATATCAAAATGCAAAATTGAAAGCAAGTAACCTCTGTAAAGTAGCTAGCATAGGGTTTTATTTCATACAGTTTTCTTTAGTTTATTTTCTCACTTTCTTAGTTAGTTACATTGTTGTTTTCCTAGATTAGTATGGTCTTCTCATTGCCAAGTTGTTTCCCTATTTTGTGGAACTAGAGATTGGTAGGATTATTTTAAGCATTGTTATCGTTAAATCCCCAAACAAATCCCCAAACAAAGCCAATTGTTGCCCAATTATAATTTCATCCCATTTTCAGTTCAGGTTGAAGTCAAGTTAATCTATCAATGTTGATTCTATGTCTAGAGTGTGTCTAGGGTGATTTATCTTCTCAATATCCCCTTTCAAGCTAACCTATGTGGGAAATTATGTAAACCTTGAATTGGTCAAAGGCTAGGTGATTTAGGGTTTGGTGGTTTAGTTATAATTGTCTACTTAATTAGAAGAATGTCTAAAAATTCTAATGATTCATTATCTACAGAAGGATATGAGGACTGAGGCTAGAAACAACATGCTGATCATCAGAACAAGCTATAAGAAACTAACCAAAGTTGAAATCAAATCGATTGTCAATGTCCATGTCATTGAATTGTATAATCAAGTCACCCTTGTGTTAATTCATGACCGTCGAATGGGGATCAAATCAATGGAAACTATTTTAAGATGGAATTATAAGTGCACTTAAAGATGGATTTCTAATCGTTGATCAAAATCATATCAGTGCCCCTCACTTTCCCACTTTTTAAAGATGTATGAGAAACAACCAAAGTGGGAAACCAAAAATTAGACATGTGTCTTAGTGGACACACAAAGGATGTGAAGCAGTGGAAAATTATTCATCGTAGGGTCACATGAAGTTTAATTTAATCATGAGTTAAGGTTGTAAAGTAGTGACAACTAAAAATTGTACAGTCAAAAGCAGTTAAAGGTAACCTTGGGTTAATGCTATGACAGAATGAAAGTATGCATCCATGATGATGCAAGAGGTTAGTGTTAACTGTTACAATAGGTTAAGAAGGCATGATTAAGGTTAGTACTCAATTGTCACTATTTCATTGTGGTCAGTAGAATGGAGATATTTTAAGTTGTGACTTGGCAAAAGTGTTAATAGTTAAACATTAAAATCAACATCACATTGTCGCAATTGTTTAAGATGGCATCCAAATTTGACTTGTGAAGTTGCGAAAGGTGATCTCAACAGTTAAAGTGTAAGGTGATCACAACGTCCCATATAGTAATACAATTAAGGGACTTTAAGTGGTGAAACTACGAAAAATAAGCCAAGGTATTCAAATCTTTAACAATTGCACTATCACAAGTAGATAATGGTAATCTAAGGTTAAGAGTACGAAAGAGTGATAGTATATATTCACATGTTCATAGTTGGTTAAACACAACCCTAATTTCAACATAGTAAAGCAACGAGAGCTAATTATTGCATCATCACATCAAGTAAAGATATCAAATGAATGATAGTTGTGAAGAAATGACAAAGAAAAAATAAAAAAGATTATCACATTTTGATTGTGATCATCGATTTGAAATCAATGGTGGAAATTCAAATCTATTGTAACCGTTGAGATACAAATTATATGGATTTGGCGCCAATAGAAGAATATGAAGAAAATGTAGATTTACATAGGGTTCTTGAAGGAGGCTGCAAATAAATAGTTAACATATATTTTTAGAAGTGTCATGGAGTCAAATCATCGATTGAAAAAATTCCATGTGTCCATACCATGTTGCAGAATAGATATTTTCATGTTTTATTTTTATTTTCTTTCTATTATGTGATTGTTTCTCTGTTGGAACTAAGGGATGATAGAAAACTATAAATGTAATTTCTTCTGATAATACAAAGGTTGGAAAACTTGATAGTGAATTGGTTTTGTAATTCAATAAATGTGATTTTATCTTCATGTTTTGTGCCCCATTCAATTCATTGATTAGTTCTGCATTGAGAGTTGAAGGATGATTACATGTGATTTTGTGATCACCTCGTAGATTCCATTTCACCCTAGTATTTACAATATAAGTAATTCCATTTAATTTTTCTCATATGGTTCTACTTCTCCACTTGTTTATTCCATGGCATGTCAAAATTAGTTTCATTGTGAATTGAAGAATAAATGTGGGTGAATCTATTAGCAACTTATTGGATTCTATTTCATCTAAGCCTAATAGTTAAAGCAATTCCATTTTCCGTCACGTGCATCCTCTTCCTTTCCTCTTTTGCATTTAGATAATTAATCTGCATTTAGAATAGAAGCAAGAGTCAAAAAATCTCAAGATAACGTACTATAGTTATTCCATTGGGTATGATAGGTTGTCCCAATCCATTTTGCCTGAATTGTTTGTATCTGCAAGAAATTTGGTTAGCCTTTATTGCTCTCAGTTTAAGAACTTATTCCATTAAAACTTTTATCTAAGAAAGACATATTCATTTTACATCATTATAAATCCTAAGGGAGCAGTGCCTTATAATTTAGAGGGCAATGATAGAACACATACACTAACCCATTTGTTGGTGACATCCTTTTTCTTTCTCCAAAACATTGGGCATTAAAAGAGACAGATTATAGAATCAAATAGGAGAAAAAAATGTTGACCAAAAAATTAATGATTTTTCTATTAGTAACCATCTGAGCATAGAGGTAAATTTTAAGTCTGACTAGATCTAACTATGCTAAATAAATCAAAAAATGCACAACATTTTTATTAGACAATGAATGTAGTTCATACTTTCCTTTGTATGTTACAAGATTTGTCTTTGTTTATTTGATAAAAAATTACAAATAAATGTAATCTAGGGTACTAAATAAACTCTACCTAGTGCCAAAAAAGTAATAGATTTTACAAAATAAGATCTAATAAGAAGTTATATAAAAACACCAGGGAAGCAATCCAAATACTCAAATACATTAGGAAAATATTGAATACAAATAGAAAAACTATGGAATACTAGAAGTAAAGATAATTAAATAAAAACTTTCAACAATCTTACAAATTTATAGGAATATTCCTAAGAGGAGATTTATTGAATTCCAAATAAAATAAATCTCCTAATATGAGGTGAATCTTGATGAAAGAAATATATGTAAAAAACCTACAATTAAAATTCACCAAGTGGTATATTATTAGTAAAGAATATGATAGATGCTCAAAGAAAGTGGGAGTTAGAAATGCTGGTGGATAGACTCTCTTAAAGTGATAGGGAGACCTACAAATAGCTAGATTAAAGCATTGCATCACATAAAAGAGTATTAAATCCTCTTTAAATAGACATGAACAAGATAATAAAATCACTTTTGTTTAAATCAATGTATCCTTAAATATGTTAAATACTAAATACAAAAAAATAAAGAAGGGAGAGGACGAGTCCTTTTACAAACTAGTCTCACAACATCAATGAAATGCATTCTTAAAAGATCAAAAACTCCACACATGTAAAACTAAGTGTCAGAGTAATTAGATATTTCCTAATTAACTCTAGTTTGCTTAAGCTAAACTTTAGGCATCTAATAGTTAATTATGTTATTAAATATTATGATGTAACCTTGGTTAGATATTTTTAGGGTTTTGATCTCCTTTATAAGGATGGTCTCACATTGTAACATTTATTCACTTTTGTTTATTGCAATTTCTCTTTTTTCTCATTAAGAATGTCTCATTTGTGGATCTAGGAATTCCAACCTCCATAGCTTTTGCTTCTCTCTTTCACGGGTAGGTGTTTGCATGCAGGTAATTCTGGGAAATTCTTAGGTTGATCTTTCACCAACTTCAACATGGTATCAGACCTCCAGATCTTCATGCCCTTATCCTATTTGTGAGAGATTTGGCACCAGTTTCCAAATCTGTGGCTTTCATAGGATTTTGTATTGGATTTGGGGAACCTTTTTTGGAGCACTTTGAGCCCAAGAAAAACTCACCGTTGAGCTCACAACACTCAAAAACCCCTATTTCCATATAAAATATATCCTATTTGGATGATGTTGAAATCTAAGGAAAAGAAAAATTGCACCTAGGTCGTATTGACATGGGCACACAAAATGGGGCAATGATTTTTATTTACCAATGGAAAATTTGTCTCTCACACCATCGTTGTTTTTGCATAAGTCTTGGCTATGCTTGGAAACATTGCCACCATTGTTTGTGGCCCCTACCCCACTTCGTAGGATATCTCTTCTCCAAATGGGCCTAGTTTCTGGGTCCATTTTCTGGCCATTTCAACAATGGATAATCGACTTTGACAATAGTTAATAGTGATTTTTAGGTTGGTTTGTGGATTTCTTTCAATACCTAGGAGCCATTGATTTTTTAGTGGTCCCCCTCTCCTTATGTGTTGCACTTGCACCCGTTGGTGATTTTTTTTGTTTGATGCTCATGCTTTTTGGATTTAGTCAATCTCATGTAATAATTCTTGGCCCACATTATCTATGAACTCTTTGGTGACCTATGGCTTTAAATTGGATAAGTTACCTTAGAATTTAGGTGTGTACTCAAATATAATTGAAGTTCATCAGTCGAGAAGCAAATTGGAAGGACCTCTTCCAACAAATCTATGGTGATTACTACCAAGTTTGGCATTTTTTAAGGTATTCACTTCCCTTTTTTTGGTATGCCCATCCTCCAAACACCAAGAAAATTAGCATGTCACCCCATGCCCTTCATTATTGGCTAAAAGTTTTGGTGGTGATCAATGAATTGTTTTGGCAATTAATTCTGCAATTTTTCAAAGTGTATCATCTTTAAATGGAAGCACTTCCATGTTAAGAGTCTTTTGATTTCTAAGTAAGTAGATTGGGGTCATTTCAACCACCTTTAATGGGTCTTTGCATGGATCTAGCTATTTTCCCTTGTTTTGCTTCTTTCCCTCCATTTCTAGCTTCTTTCTGACAAATTTCTTTGCGAATTTGAGGATTTTGACTTTCTAGGTCAAGAACAACCTGAAGGGTCAAGGTCAACCTTGACCTTGACCTTGAACTAGGGTAGGTTTGACCTCTTCCTTGACCCTAGGTTTAATTTTCAATTTTTGGGAGTTTTAGGATATCAGGCTTTAAAAATGTTCTTATTTATGCTTCCGGGTTGGCTATTTACACAAACATTAGGAGTCAACATTTTCTAGATTACTCAACTCTAAGGCAAGTATTTTTCTTTTATCTATTCAAGATCAAGTACATACTTCTCCAATAGAAAGACCATAGGATCTATTCCTTTATTCATATTCTTCATTTCTTGATTCATTTGTGGATTGATCACTTTCTTGTGGTTAATCAATTTGGATCATTCCTTTTGGGAATTTGGGTTGAGGATAGGTCCTATTTTCTTCCTATTCATTTTGGTGAACTTGAAACACTTACCCCCTATCTTTTGTGGAATTAGGTGCCCTATTGTGTTTTGTGGTGTTAAATTTCATTTCATATTTGTTAAGTTTTTTCTTCCATTAAGATTAGATTATTTTATGCTCTTGCATTTTAAAATTCAAAAATACAAAAAAATTTCTTTTATTTTCTTTAATATGAAGATTATGAAGATGTATTTTTGCATGCGGTTATGTTTCTTATTACCCTTCTTTTAGCATCTCTTTACCATAATTATAATGTTTATGAGACTATCATTCATTTTATTATGTTCATGATCTTTCATTTTATTATTGCCTATGCTTTTGTTAATTTGACTGATACTAGTCTTCCTACATTTAAAACTTTCTTTAAAGATTCATGTGGTAGACTTATTGTTCTTTTGGATTATGTGAAGGATTTGGTAGATGATACATCATCTCTTTACCATCCTCATCCTCTTCCTATTATTCCTAATCTAATGCCTAACTCTTTATTTGTTCATCCTTGTTCTTCCCATACTTATGATGGGATTCAAGCTATAGTTCAGGATGCAAATGCACAAGACTTATTTGAGTTACCTTCTCCTCTAATTCATGATAATATTAAAGGAAAGGGTGCAAAAAATTCTTTAAAATCTATTATTCCACCTTAGACAACCTTTACTTATGAGCATGATAAACACTCACTTCTTGTAGAAGCTTTACATGCTATCTACACTGTAACAAGATATAATATGATAACTAAACAAGGTTATAAAGGTTTAGGGCTTGGATTTAATGAGCAAGGTATTAAGTATCTAGTTCATATACCCTCTAAACTAGTTTTCATGGTGTTGGTTGTTCAAAATCTCAAGTTAAAGAAGGTGGTGTTAATCATTGTCCTCCTCTTCATAAATTTCTTCCTACACCTACTTTAGATAACTCTAATATTTTTCAAGAGGTGGATAAATAGGTGTATGTTGACTTGATGAATTCCAAAAAAGAAATCTTTAAACTTATACTGAAAGATGCCTTATCCAAGCATAAATGTCCTTTTCATTATTGTAATATGCACTTGCTAATTCTAGATATTTCAAATTGTATGTTCGTGAATGAGTTTCTTTAGGAAATATATCTTAGTCTCATCTAGTTTTATAATTCCTTCATAATTTTGATATATGGGACTCCCATCCTTTTGATATAATATATATATCTTCTCCTCTTGTCTCTAGACTAGGGGACAAGAGGTGTATTTTCATCCTATCTCTTAGGATCCATTAGGCATTTTATTTTGTCTTAGTTGGTATTTTTTCTTCCTATTTACTATTATACTATGTTAAAGATATCTTTTCTATGAAATTTGTTTTGCAAAGGTATCCCTTATCTTCTTCCCTAGGGGGCAATGTTCTTCTTTCATTCTCTTTGTCTAGAAAACACCTTTCCTTACCTTAGTGGAATTTGTTTATATTGCAATGTTATTTCTTCATATAGACTGATGTTTTGACTATGGATAATCTTTTTGTATGAGAGGTTGTTGTCCTAGGTCATCACATCTTCTTTATGTTGCAAATGTTTTTCTTTATAAACTCTCACCCTTGCTTTGGTGTTAAAGTTGTTTTCGTTGTTCCAAAGATTCCTTGTACCCTTCTTTGTAGGGGGCTTGATGATTGAATCTTTGTTCCCACTTGGTTTATCTTTGAAAGATGATATTTATCTAAAAGAACTCCTCTATGGTGGGGGTCTTTTTGATAAGATATCTTTCTTTGAGGATCCTTTTTCCATAAGTGACATATCCTTTCATGGTTATCTTTTCGTTTGGATGTAGGGATCAATACCGCTTGCTAAGGATATGTTATACATTGTTGCTAAATAGGATATCTCCTTGCCTTATGAAGTAGGTATCCTCTTTCTCTTCCTTATCTTGTCTCATTGATAGCCACAATAAGGAGTGGGGCATATATAGGGTCTTCCTTGTACTAAAGTTTTTTTTTTTTATATTCTACATCTTGGAAGGTAATAAGTTACTAAATCTAGAAGATAGACACATTTTTCAATTTTTTAATATGCTAAATCCTCTAAAGGTAATGCACATAAATTTCTAAAACTTGAAGAGACACACATTGCTAAATCCTCCAACGGTAAAGCACATAATTTGCTAAATCTTGAAGAGATACACATTTTCAATTTTTCAATATGCTAAATCTTTCGAGGGTAATGCACATAAGTTTTTAAATCCTAAGGAGACACCCATTTCATATTCGTAGTTATATAAGAAGGTGGATCTATGGGTATACTAGAAGACATCAGAACACACATTAATAATTGCAAGAACATTTTATGGGTGAACTATTAGGTTTGGCCACTTGTTGGGCTCTTCCTCTCTTTTGGTGATTCATGGTAAGGTGGGCATCTTATTGGGTTAAGTAATCACTTCTTTTCTTTCTTTTCACTTTCATGCTAGTAGGATAGGACCATGAAGCTATGTTATTTATAGTGTTTCACTTGTATTTCTTATGTAATCATTTATGTTTTTATGATATCTTTTCAAATATTATATTAGTATGAGAGATATTTCTTAGCAAGGTTTCTTATGCTAGTTGATTTGGGTTTGTTTTAGTACTAACCCCTCTTTTGTGTCTTTTAACTTTGTTTTTGTTTTTCCATGTTTTTGCACCCTCATGTATGTATGTTGAATTAGAATCCTTAGCCTAGAGGCTTGTGTCCCTAACTAAGTGTTATTTTACCTCATTGTGAATTCACTATAATCTCTTGTTTCTTCTACTTTACCAAGAGATTGCATTGAATCCGTACTCTTGCTAAAGTGGGGGCTAAATATATCATCTTAAGATTAAAGCACTTCCATATTAAGAGTGTTTATCCCTTTGAGTAGGTGGTCTAAGGTCATGTCAAGTGCTATGAATGGGTCTTTTCATGGATCTAGCTATTTTTCACATGTTTTGTTTCTCTCCCTCCATTTCTAGCCTCTTTCTACAAATTTCTCTTTGAATCTAAGGATTTTGATGTTCTGGGTCAAGGATGACCTAAAGGGTCAAGGTTGACCTTAAACCTGACCTAGATCAAGGAAAAAATCAACCCTAATCTAGGGCTGGGTCGACCTCATCCTTGACCCAAGGTCCAATTTTCAATTTTTGGGAGGCCTGTGATATCAGACTTTGAAAAGTTTTTTTTCTTCTGCTTCTAGGTTGACTATTTCAGGTTTTAGAATGGTAAATTCTTAAATTACATTTAATCTAGGTCTATTTCTATGGATTAAGGTTAATTGGGATTTAATGCTCCCATGTTGGCCCTCTCTAGAATTTTATGCCCTAGATCTCTATATAAGGAAGCCTTCTTCCCTCATTTTGACATCCATGATCTATCAAACATGAATGACTATCTACTTAGTATGAGTGATTAACTACTTTTCATAAGAAGATATTATTGAGCATTAATTTTCAATTGAGAAACCATTCTATCATTCAAGAATTCAAGTTTTCCATTGAAGATCAAGGATTGAAGCATTCGAGCCTTTGAAGGGATTTGGTTCAAGCATTCAAGATTCATCATTCAAAACCCTAGAGATCTATCCATCATGGTGGTGTGATCTTCCTTCAAGATCCTTTGGTGCAATTCAAGATCTATTCATACTTCTTTCAAGGTGGATTCTAAACATAGAATCATGGAGGTTTTGATTTACATTTGTTAATTTGTTATGTTCAACCTTTCATATCAATATACTTGTTTACATTTCAAATATAATTGCATATATATTGAATATCATAGCTTCATTGTTAGACTTATTTCTACTATTTGGTACAATTCTTTATTTCAATTCCATTATTAAGGTTGATTCCAAACTGGGGTTTGACTAAGGCAAACCCGTCATCCAAATAAAAAACCATTTTTTCTTGCAAATACAGGTGTGGAGTAGAGAATTTAAGTGCAGATTTGGATACCCTTTTCATCAAACCTGTGCAATTCATGGACATAAATTTTGTCAAAGCAGTGCAGGTCAAGGTCAAATTTTTGGGGCACAATTATGCCCTAGGGTAAGATTGTTCCCCTCTATCTAGGTCAAGGTTGACCTTCCTTCAAAAGGAAAACATATTCTGGATTTTCTCTATCTCGATATTTCCAGTCTGGAATAGCTTGTAGAATTGTTTGAAACTATACACAGACATCAGAAATCAACATTTTCTAGATTTACTCAACTCTAAGGTAAGTATATGTCTTTTACTCTTCAATATTTAAGTACATACTTCTCAAATACAAAGACCATAGGATCTATTATTTTCTTCATATTCTCCATTTTGTGATATATTTGTGCATTTATCACTTCCTTGTGGTTAATCAATTCGAATCATTCCTTTTGGGAACTTGGTTTGAGGATAGGTCCTATTTTCTTCCTATTCACAAAGGTCACACAATGTGGGACTTTGGTCATGCTTTTTTTCAGTCTGGGACTTCCCTTCTTCCAAGCAAGAAGAGAAATGGCTTTGGTTTGGTGGTTTCAATGTGCAGCAAGAAGATTGGACATTGGGATGCATCATTGGACCCTCCACTTTCTGGCTCTTCTACAAGACTTTTGATTTGGGGTCCAAAAATGGAGAATACAATGCACCATTTTAGACAATTGTACAAAGGTATGGACATCTTGGGAGTCAAAGGGTTTTCTTCCCTCCCTTACAATAACCTCAAATTGTGCTTTGACTTCTTTGTATTTGTTGTAACGGTCAATATCATTAGGGATATAGTACCAAGAAGGGTTTCTCCATACATATCCTTACCAATGGCCATGGTAATTTCATTCTATTTGGGACGATAATTTGCCATTGATATGTATCAGGGGAGTGTTGTTGTGTTTATATAGAAAAGGACCAATCACAAATCTCTTGATGTCTATGTTCCTTCCATTGCCTCAGCTAGTCTCCTCTGCAAAGGTAGGCATTGAGTCAGTTGATGGAAGCATGTACACGTTAAAAGGACCATGTATGTTGAATTAGCCCCTTTGTCTTGGGCATGATTTTTTGACTCTGCATGGTTTTTTGGTTTGGAGTTTTTTTAGAAACCTTTAGTTTACATGATAAAAAATTTTAGTAATCGGATTTTCTTCACCACCATCCCTTTTCCCAATGACGTGTAAATTTTCTAGCGAGATGCTTTTCCAGTGATAGGGTTATTTTCAAGCTTTTTTTGCCTCGACAATTGTTTGACCATCAAATTTGGGCTTGTCTCTTGTTGACACCAACACCATGTAAGCATTGCATCAACGTTTCTATCACCCCTTTAGACTTTGTTTGGACCTACCTTCACATTTTTGCTCATATCTCATGCAGATAGACTCCATTTTCCACAAACAATAAATCACCAAAAAGTTGGTTCTGAGCTTGTCATAATGGTATAGATAATTTTCAAGGTGGATTCCCTTTTGATGCATTTTTCATTTGTCAAAGTTAGGGGTATAATTTCTCAATTTAGGAGACATATCTTGAGCATCTAATCTTTGATTTGGGAAATGTTTATATCTTTGGAAATGTCTTTTTGAGTTGTTTCAAGTGATGCTAGTTGTTTTTCTAGATTCTTCTCTAGGCACATTCTATTCAATCTTTTTCCTTTTTGCATTATGGTGGATATTTAGGATGTTTTAGGTGTCGAGATTGATTTCATTTTTTTAAATGATTTGTCATGGTTGTACTATCCATTGTATCAACCAATGTCTATTCTAGTCTATTTAGACATCATTTGTATGCATTCTTGCAAATTCACTAAGACAAAGTGTCATATTCCTTCTGTAATTTAGTTTTAGTTCTTTTTCCTTATTTTTCCTTGTTATTTGAGTAGTGTCATCTAAGGAAACTCATGTAGATTATTGTATTCTTTGGATTCATTATTTCTTATGCCTTGTTTTAAATGCACTACTCATGATTAAAGTGCCATAGGAGGTTGATTTTTTTTCCCTTTTTTTGTCATCTTCCTTTGTCTAGTAAGTTTTCCTTATCTAACATTAGCCTCATGACGTGCTTGAGATTGATCACCTCAATACACACATATGTATTCTTTTGTACATTTTGATCTTGGTTCCTTAACATGGATTTATTTTGGCCCACTTTTTCAGTAGCCTGACACCCTACCCTTGTCTGCATTAATGAGGTTCTTCTTGTTAAAGTTGATGAAATATTAACCCCATAACTCCTAAGAATCACTTGCATGAAAACACCTGTCATAGAAAGAGAGAAGCAAAAGCTATGGAGGTTGGAAATCCTAGATCCATAGATGAGACATTCTTAATGAGAAAAAAAAGAGATTTCTACTATCAAAAGTGAATCAATGTTTACAATGAGAGATCATTCTTACAAAGGAGATCAAAACCCTAAAAAAGTCTAACCTAGGTTGCATTATAATAATTAATAAAAAAATTAATTATGAGATGCCTAAAGTTTAGCTTAAGAAAACTAGAGTTGATTAGGAAATATCTAATTACTCTAACACTCCCCTTTAGATAAACTCAGGAAGTAGCTAAAAATTGAGAAACTACTACTGAAAGTAAATTTGGGTCTCGACAACAAAGCCTGATGAGGTACCCAAGAACAACCAAATCTATGAAAAGAGGACAAATAGAGAAAACCATGTGGGAATAGCTATATTCCAAAAATACATAGAAATAATGCTAAAAAGAACTAGTTAAGGACTAAGGAAGCCTCCAAAAAAGGGAATTAACAAGAAGATAGGAACAAAAGATGATCATGAAGAACACCATTGAAGGATGAAGCTACAAACATTGCCAAACTATTGATCTAAAGAACCTCCGCTATATAGAACACGACCAGGTAGAGTATACTAAGTCTAAAGAGTTAATGAATAAAAAATGGAAAGTATATTCATGGCCTCCAAAATTAGAAATGAAATAATTTCTATATGGTAAATGATCCATCTCACCAAAATGCACAGGTATCTAGTCACTACAATTGCATAGTACATAGGATGAAATATTGAATAAATATCTCACTTCTTTGAAACAAGAGAGAAATAGAACCAAAATAACCCCCTATAGGGTATGTGTAGGATCATGGTCAACCAAACTATTCCCTTAAGTGGCGACCAAAAATTAACAAATCAGGGTTATTTCAACTTGAAGTGCAATTTTCACCTTGTTATGAACTTTTTGTCAAAAAGTTGATAGAAAAGAATCTCTAGGAAATTGAATTTAGTTTCTAAACTACTTGGCCTTATTAGAAAAAATAAAACATAAAAATTGATTCGTCAAATATTTGAATTTTAATGCAATAGTACAACAATTTCAAGACAAAAATAAGAAGTAGACATATGTCTGACCACCTTAATCAAAATCAAATGATAATAGTTTATAATAATATTCTAGATATAAGAATTAGAATCATTCATGGATGTGACACATATTTTTGTGTATTTTTCTTCTAAATAAATAAATAATTATTAATTTTCTAGTATAGTATTTTTGGAATTAAAAAATCTCGTGTCTGGCCATCTTAACTAATTCTAAATTCTTAAAAAATTAATGGCTTTTTTTTCCTTATATTAGAAGAAGCATAGAATACAGTGCATCTTTTGGATTTTAAAAATGTTGGACCATTTGAAAGTTATAGTTATTTTTCAATCAATGTGTCAATTAGCACATTATATGTAACTCCATTAGAAAATAAGTAATAATTACTTACTAAACTTATAATTTGACAAACATTACATTTATGGGAAGCTAAGAACATCTTTATAAAACCTTTTTCGTTTCATCAAATTTCGGTTTAGAAAAAAAAGTTGGGAGCTACATGTTTGAAGTAAAAACACACAAGAATTGGCCAAAAACACATTTTTAGCACATTTTTAAAGTTCACCATGTAGGGTTTCCTTCCAAAGATATAATAGGTCTTATAAAGGTATTTTTCTTTTGGTTTGGTATGAGGATGGGCAGAAAAAAAGTTGGAATAGATTTTAAAATGCTTTGAGGCATTTCAGAACCATATAATTTTTAGGCCACCACTTTTTGGCACATAACGATCCTGCACATACCCTATAATGCTAAGGGGTAAGACATGAACACTAAAATTGAATGCAATATCTCCAAAAAAAAGAAGAACAAAGAACTTAGAGAGTGCAAAAGAAGTAAAACCATCTACAATGGTACGTGTAATTGACACATCATGATGCTAATTTTGTGCAAGGAACACTCACTTGACAAAGGAAGATGATCAATATGGCTGACATGAAACCCCCCAAGGCACTTTATAATGTAGTGTGAGTACAAAAACACACAAAGATGTGCAAGATTCCAAAATTCAATAGAGTGGCACTTTATCTCAGTGCATTTGCAAAAATACTACAAAAGTATATCAACAAAGATCAACAGACACATAAGGCTGATACAAGAGCTAGTATAACCCATGAAAATTCATCTAAAGAAACATAATCAATCCATAGACCTGAAATAACTAAGATATCAACAAGAATGCAAAAAAGTAAAAAACTGAATGGGATGTGCTTGGAATAGAATTTGTAAAATAGAATGTCTCAAGATATGTTTCCTAGAATGCACCAAAAATAGTCATAAAAAATCATCAAAAATATAAATAACCTGCACAACTAAAACAGGCTTAGAACCACCTTTGCGGTGATATCTCGTTTGCTAAAATCAGAGCCTAGATGAGCAAGTTATGGAAAAATAACTACGTGTAAGTCAAAAAATGATGGAAGGGCAAAATAATGTTTTTTAATACCTTGGGATCTTTCCCATAATGCCTTAGAAAGCATGCCCAACAACACCATAAATTACTTCTAGAAGCGTGCTAGTTTTGTACAAAAATTGTCTTGATTGGTGCACCAAAAAATCTTCATTTTTGTGCCAAAAAATCCCAATTTTAAAAAATAAATCTTGATTTCCATGTTGAAAATCACAAAATTGCCACCACAGGAAATGTGCCCAATCTCGAAGCAATATATTTTTTCCTTAGATTCTAATTGTGTCCAAATTGAAAAAATTTATATGAAAAATTGTGTTCTAATTGTTTCCCTCAAGATCCAATACAAAAATCCTTTGAGAAATGAAATCCTTTAAAAAAAGGCACTGATCTAAAAGCCAAGCCAAAACATCTCATTAACAAAACAAGGGCATGAAGATCTGGAGCTCTTATACCATGTTGAAGTTGATGAAAGATCAACCTCACACCTCCCAAGAATCACCTCCATGAAAACATCTCTCACTAAAAGAGAGAAGAAAAAGTTATGGAGGTTGGAAATCCCAGATCCATAGATGAGACATTCTTGATGACCATAAAGAGAGATTTCTATAATCAAAAGTGAATTGATGTTTACAATAAGAGATCATCCTTATGAATTGATGTTTACATTAAAAAGGTCTAACCTAGGTTGCATCATAATAATTGATAAAATAATTAATTATTAGATGCCTAGAGTTTAGCTTAAGCAAACTAAAATTAATTAGGAAATATATAATTACTCTAACACTTCTTTTGTTTCTCACACTTCCTTTGTTCAATGGAGTAAGCTATGTAATTAATAGTATTTGTTCCTATGTAGTAGACAGATGTAGTGGCTAGGTACCTATGTATTTTGGTGAGATGGATGATTTACCATATAGACATTTTTTTTTCGTTCCTTCTTTAGTTGCAGCCTTCCATGTTCGATTGATCATCTCTTTAGGCTTTGAACATTTATGCCATCTCTATTTTTGAGCTCCTTTATTTTCCTTTGCGTGCCCCCTAATTCAATTCCAATTGTAGTCTTTTCTACCTGGTCAAGTTCTATTTTAGTGGAGGTTCTTTAGATCAACAGTTACTTTGATAGAGATTTGAAGCTTCTATATGATTCATTGGTGTTCTTCATGATTCTATTTTGTTCCTATCTTCTGGGACATTCCCTAGTTTGGAGGCTTCTTCGGTCCTTCACTAGTTTCTTTGAACATATTTTCCATGTCTTTTTGAAGTAGCATTTTTCCCATGCGGTTTTCATTATTTCTCCTCTTTTTTAGAGATTTGGTTGTGTTTGGGTATGTCATTAGGCTTTGTTGACAGAACCCAAATCTACTTTCAATAGTAGTTTCTAAGTTTTTAGCTACTCTCAAAGTTTATCTTAAGGGGGTGTGTTATAGTAATTAGATATTCCTAATTAACTCTAGTTTTCTTAAGCTAAATTTTTTGCATCTAATAATTATTCTTTTATTAATTATTATGATACAACCTAGGTTAGATCTTTTTATGGTTTTGATCTCTTTTATACGGATGAACTCTCATTGTAACATTTATTCACTTTTGCTTATAGCAATATCTCTTTTTTCTCATTGAGAATGTCTCATCTATGGATCTCGAAAATCCATCCTCCATAGTTTTGTCTTATCTGTTTCTATGATAGGTTTTTGCATGTAGTTGATTCTTGGAAGCTGTGGAGTTGATCTTTCATCAACTTCAACACTAAGGTGATAAGAAATTTATAGTACCATATCATAGCTCCAAATTTTTATATAAATCTGCAAAAGGTATGAACAAGATGATATTTTATTTAATATTATAAGTTTATCTATATAACCTATTTTTTCCTAGTGTTGGATATTTGTACCCTTGAAAGAGATTTCACAAATCCCACTAGAGGGATGTATGTAGCTCTAATTGTAGAATAATTAGCTACCATTCACAAACAGTGTGAGTTAGTCTATTAAATAATTGAGAAAATTGCATCATTAATTTAATGGTGGCTTTTCTTATTTTGATAGCTATGACTATTATAAAATCTCAAATTGCATCCTCAATGTTAGTATTAATCCTTGACATGATCATTATCTAAAGGATGAAATTCTCACAAGCTTGTGAATTATTTATGAATAGGAATTAAGAAGGACTTAGTAAACTATTTCGATTAAGAAATATTTTCTTAGGATTATAAATAGTTTTTATTAAGAAGAATCATGCATTAAATGGTTTCTTATAGGATTAAATTAATTGGACAACTTATCTATTGTGTCCACCATCACTTCACCTACTAAGACATATGAGAAATTAGACTCAAATGCACTTCCCTTGATATTTTATTTTACTAATACCATATGTCTAACCAAAATGGAAGAACCTTCATCATAAGTGACGATTTTCTACACTCACCATGACCTTTTGGCTATTGTCTATGTGTATATGCAATACATGACAACATATTATCATCATGCAAGTAGATGTTCACATTCATATTGATAAATTTTCCAAAAAAAATTGGCTATATTTTCAAGTTAAATACATGAGAATATTTATATTTTCTACAAGGCCTTTAAGATTTTTATTAGTTAGCATGAAGCCATGAATTTAATGCAAGTAGATGTTCACATTCATATTGATAAATTTTCCAAAAAAATTTGACTATATTTTCAACGTAAATACATGAGAATATTTATATTTTCTACAAGGCCTTTAAGATTTTTATTAGTTAGCATGAAGCATGGATTTTTATTTACTATATGTCTTAGTATAAAATTTACAAAATTTAGCTTTATTGTTTCCAGATCTAATGAAAAATTTGTAAATTGTATATTGGCATACCGTTACATAATTATAAGCTTTGCAAGAGCTATAATTAGATCTCTCTCTATTGTTTTATGGCTCATATTTTGAACTAGATATGCTTGTTGAAATCCTTTTTGAGTATTTGATAGCACACATTTCAAACTATTTCGTAAGATTTTCTAAAGAAAAAAATTATTTCTTGGTGTATTTTTTCATGGCCTTTTAGTTGGTACTAAATTAAATCTTTTAAGAACAATGATCCTTAATGCTTATTTTATGGTCATTACAAAACCCTTAAGTGCATTTTATGTTTTTTTGCTTAGAGCTTAGACTATATGGGATTAGTTCTATTTTAACTTTTTAATCAATTTTGTTATAAGCTGGCCAATTTATCACCTTATGATTCTGTTAAGAAACTATCACAACTCATTTTACCCATGCTGAATAAATTGTTTCTTTATTTCCATCTAGATTTATTGGAAATTATACTTTTCTAATCATTAAAATAAAGATCATGTCGTTACTTTTCTTATTAATTTTGGAAGACTACTCACTCTACTAACACCCATCTCGGCGCTTTCATTGGGAGGTTACAAAGTATCTTTTGGACAATTACACTAAGATTTGGCACCAATTTTATCTTAATAAACATGGATATTGAGAAAAGTGGAGCCTATTTGTTGGCCATCATGCACAATAGGCTCATAACTATTTTTGGCGAGAATACCATGAATTTTCAACTTCGTACTCAGCCTTGCCATATTTCTTTTCTTGAAGGGTTTTATGTTTTCCAATAAAAAGTTATGTACAATCTTTAATTCTTTTCTGAAATATTGTTATTGTGTCGTATCATAAGACCTTTGTACAACTGTTTATTGAGTTCTTGGTCTTGTCCAAAGAATTTAGACTAATGAAATTCATGGCACGGTAGTTAAATTAAGTGCATTTATACAACCTATTAAATAGCAGGAGCGAATCGCAGCAAGAATCGTCAGACATTGAGACGATTGGGAGTTTTTTAAGGATGTCACAATCCACAAGACTAGGCCCAAATGCAAAGAGAAACAAAATGGATACAAGTTGAGGGAGTTCATAAAGTTTAAGATGGGCATCGATGGTTACAGAAAGAGGTTTTAAGAAGGAGAACGAAGAACACAGGACAGGCAGCATTCGAAACTAGGCGATACTAGAGGATTTTCGATAATTTATCCAAGTTCTTTTGTTAATTTATAAATTCTGAAATCTATGTTACACTTCATTTAGGCAAATGATCAAGTCTAGTTATTGGTTGTTCTTTAGATTAATGTGAAATTTTGTCTATACACTTTTCCATTATTGTTTGGTTGTTGTCTATAAAAACAATCACTAGAATGGTTAATAGTTGTTGAAACCTGCTTTATCTCCTTATGGAACTACAAATCTTACATATTGTGGTGTTATTTACTTTGTTGGTACATCATGTGGACCAAACACTTTGGATGGAATTAACTTGTGATCTATGATTGAATTTCTTCTCTTTATATATACATACACGCATGGCTGAACGAAATTGATTAATGCTATCAAGCGAATAAGAATTTAAGAACATAATTGTTATGTACCTTTTGATAGGACCTGAATTCGATTGAGGTAATGCTTTGAGTTGTAGCTTTGGATTGATGAATGTGGGTGAACCTTACACAAATTCTCAATGACTTATTTTCATTGTGATCCTTGTGATTACTATTGCATTTATTTATTCAAGAAATTGTAAACTATCTGCGTATCAGTACAATAAATATTGATTGAATGAAACACATGGGCTAGTTTTACATGATAATCTTAGAAAAATTAGAATGATGTGGTTCACAATAAGGAGTAACGTCTTAGATATTTACCTCTAGCCTCACATTATACAAACACAAATTTTGTTTCAAACACCAAGTAAATGTAGTGTATAATTTATGAACTGAAACAACTTCTTAGCTGGAGAATGTTAGAGTTTTGCTTGCTGTAAATCAAATGAGATCCTTGTGAAAGAACTCATTGTTGAATTTGTGAAAAATAAATAGACGGGAGGGTACATTTTTTTTCTTATGTTCTCCTCCTTATGATATCTAAAAGCAACTCAAATGCAAAGGAAATTTTGTTAAATTAGACACATTTCAGAGGGAAAGTTGAGTTTTTCTTTACACTAGTGAAGTGGTGATGGTAAACATAAATGAATATTGAAATTATCTTAGTAGGTGAGAGAAGATTGTCTTTTTACTATTTACTTAATACGATGTGACTATGTCATGATATACTTTCCGTGAAAATGTAATATGTGGAAGTTTATGTTATCTTGCGATAGTTATCCTTGATGATGTGTGATCAACTATCATCTTACTATAGGAGAAGTTAGGGTGGAATAATATGTTGGTTGATGTATTTTTCGACCTACCATTAATGTGGTTATTAAGCTGCTTTAGGCTAAGTTGTTATTGCATATTTATTTTCTATGCATGCTCAAATGTTCCACCCAAATGGCAACGACCATATGAGTCGACCTAAATTCTTGTGTATTTCATTACTATTGAAGAGGTCTTTTTTGAAGAAACTATTATTATGTTTAAATCACCATAATGACTAATCATCTATAATTCCTTTTCTTAAAACATGATCTTTGGTAATGAGTGGACCTTTAATTTAGAGAAAAACATGTAGGGCAAATGTGATCTTATGTGATTGAAAATGTTATATAATGGGAGCACCTTGAGCATTATGGATAAAGAATCATATTAGGTAGTTGATTTGTTTCATATAGAATAAATGATTGTATTAAGAGTGTTGCCTACTTTGGTTCAGATATCTAGAATTATTGCACATAGAGATAACCAAGTATTGATAGTGTGTTCAATATTTAGATTTATTGTGACATGACTTAGTTGAAATGAACCATTAGTCACCAATGAAATGATTTTACTACCTTACTATTACAAGATGAAGTCCTAATTTTTTGAAAGAACTTTCCTTAACATGTGATATGCCTTCCAGATGGACATATGAGAAGAAAACTATTGAGCTAAATTACTATTCCTATGAAATTGATTTAAATATATTATCTTGCATTTGGCTACACAAATTTGTGTTACTTGTCTTTGCAAAGATGTGTTACTTGTTAGGTTGAATTGTAGGCAATGTGTTACACAATTCCATTACTTTTTTTAGTTTTACTTGTTTAGTCTTTCTCGATGTCGGGTTGGTTATCTTTCATGTTAGGAAAGATTTCATGGAATTTTAATAGCTTCATGGTAGCATGGTAAAGAACTGCTACAATATTCTTGCTCCTTGTGTTCTTAGGTAGGTTGTGGAGCTCATTTCAACTTGGTCACCATGGTTATATTATCTGGTATTAGGTATCTAGTATCTGGTATCTGATGTATGTATCCTTTTAAAGTTAAGGTTAATTAAATATTTATGTTGATTGGTCAATATTCCAACTACCTTGACTCTCTTTGACCTTTCGCACTTTATAGATATTGCTGATGTGGCATTAGTTTTGTAGGGGCAGTCCTTGCATATGGTATTAGAGCTCTTGGTTCCACACTTGGGCCTTGAGTTCACTATGCTAGACACACAACTGTAAGTCAACTAGTTTACTTTATGTTGTATAAATTGATGACATGAGTTGCATGTTCTATCTCTATGTTATGATTACTTTTGACATAGAAGTATATGATTCTCCTTATGCATGTCACAATTTTGAGTTAAAATTGCATTCCTTTAAAGATTGTCAAAATGGAAAGTTTATGGAATGATTGGTAAATTGCGTACCTCATATGTTTATGATTATATTTGATTTAAATTGTGTGATGGTAAAATGCATATTGGTGTATTAAACTTGAACTATTGAGATATTCAAATGATGGTTGACTTTTGCACTAGGCTATGAGAGCCTGCCAAATGAAGACTTGGCTTGTGATAGAAAAGAACACTACCTTTAATTGTGTAAATAACATCTGATGCACATGTGGTGCAAGAATTATGTTTATGCCAAATTTATGTTGTTCATTGAGTAACCTAGTATGAAAAATAGGAAAAACATGGATTTCATTTGAAAATTTACTGTATGCTCCATTATGAATTTAGAAATATTTGATTGTCAAGATAAATTGCATGTGATTTGTGTGTGAAGTTTGGTTATGTTCATAGCAGCCCTTGGATGCAAGGTGTTTTTAACCATCTACTCCCTCTTGGTATCTAGTGAGAGTCATGGTTATTTATATGAATTGGGTTTTCATTTGATTATGTTCATTTTTCATGAATTTTGATGTGATGAAGGGCTTGCTTGAAAATTTTCCTTGTGACCGCCTAGCCATCAATTTCTTATGTGACCTATCTAATGTGACTCTTGTTCACTTTTGCTTTATTGGTTTTTGTGTCTCCTTTCTAGAATTTTATTTGAGAATTGTGAATCTTGATTTCAATATTTCTTTGATCTTGAGGTGGCTAGGGTGTGTACTTTTATGATGCTAGTCTTGTGTTTTGAAGTTGTTTGAGCTATCATGTTCAGGTGGGGAAATGATAGGATGTATAAGGGAGTAGATTGTGAAGACCATGTCATTCTTCCTTTTCTAGTTATTTTATTTTATTTTATTTTACTTTTGGAAATCTTACCTTCTGGTGTGGGTGCAAAATGTTAATAGATAGGGAGGGGTAGAAGTGATGCTTTCATTTTCCACTCTACCTACTAGTGTAATACTAGCAATGCAAAATGCTTTGACCAAAGCTATGTTGCCCTTGTTTCATCTCCCTGCCACATCCATGATTATGGCTATATGGACATATGTGGGCTTAGACATATGTGTGAGGTAGTATGTTTTATGGCTACACCAAATACCTCTTGTCTCTAGCACTGTATGGGCATTCCATAGTTGGGAAATCTACATGTTAGGTAGGATTCCAAGAAATTATCTTTTGCATTACTAGGGCATTTTTGGGTTGGGTAATTCTATAAGTTAGGTAGGATCCCAAGGAAATTCGTATTGGTAATATTTGGGCATTATGTGGTTGTGTATCTATGAATTAGGTAGGATCCCATTGAAGTGTAAGGCTTCATGGTTAGGCATGAAAACACCTCAACCATATTTTATGTGATGATTTAATGGCATGATGGCCATACAATACAACTTGTGCTTATATGTTGGCTAAGAACATTGTGGTGAGGAGATGGGCTTGAGGGCCTAAGGTCACTGAATGGATAAAAAATGGATTTACTGATCCTTGTAGGTGATTAGTGAGCATACCTAGATGATTTACTCAATGGTGCAAATCATATGGTAGATGGCATTAGACTTTTACGATGTGCTTGTTGTTCCATGTCCGATGTGTAGGTCAACATTTTCTATGATGCCCATTGAGGTATGATGCTTTAAATTGTACTTCATGTATTTATTAAATCATGCATTTTGATGGATGGATGGAATGTAGGTCAGCATCCTTGGATAATGGAATATGTTGCATTCTTAAATGGATAATTATTTGTTAATCCTTGATTATGGTTAATGAAATAATTGTTGACTACTTTAACTAGGATTTTCTTGATTATTTCTATATTTCTTTCAATTAATGATGTGACAATTGTTTAGTAGGACACGGTTCTTACATAAAATGAAATAAGTTTTGACATGTAGGTCTACTTATTTATTATATTCTTGTATGCCATATTCATGTGATGATATGTTGTGTTCGACAATATGGTCGATAATTATTTTATGAAACATAATTATTATTGCACCTATCATTTTCACATGAAAGTTGGAAACTAGAATGAAGTTGCATAATTAATTGGAATATATTTTGTCTACTTGTTGCTTCAAGTATGTGTAGTCAACTTTTGGTTGACCTGACTTGACTTTTTGGCCTATGTAGCAAGTGTACGGAAATGCGTTGTTTCTATGAGAATACAAAAGAGTATGTATAGATCCTTATTTTATTTATTTATGGAAATATATTGCAATGGTGTTATAGATGCAATGATCCACCATGTATGTGATTTCTAGTTTATAGAAAGTTGTTGACACATTTTATTTAATCAACCTCATTATTGTATGTCAACTAATAATTGGGTTGTCTTGAGTTGTCTATTTTGTTTCATAGTTGATATGTTATTCAACATAGGCTTATTCATTCTATAATTTCAACTTAGACCTTTGATTGACATGTGTTTTTTGGATTTGTTTTCAATATCTATTGATGCATAACTTTGGGTCAATGTTGCTTGATACATTTGAATTTTTGGCATTGGTTTTTATATCGTTCACTTACTTATCATATTGGTTAGATATATGGCATTAATTTTGAGCTAAATGATGCATTATGATATAAATTCATTTGGATGTCAAATTTTGCAAGTATTTAGATGCATAATGATGATTAAATGTTAATGATTACATTGATGATGTTATATGTGCATGTCATTATATTTCATGATGAATCAAATGACGATGAATTAGATGTAATGGGATTGAATCACTTGATTATGTTTCATGGACACTGGCCTATTGATGTGGATGATTACACACTTAGCAAGCACCACATTTTAGATGGTATATATGGTATGTATGGTTGATTATTTATGTTACTTATGATCAATATGTGATTAAAAGATGAGTAAGAAGTCATAAATTTAAAGGAAAAATGTTGACTCCTAATATTTGAATTGATCTCCTTGAGATATTGATATTGTGAATGAGCTAAAAACAATATGAGTGTATATGTATAAGTATGGTAGGAAGTGGAAATAAAGTACCTACTAGCAGGGTCAAAACCATGTGTCCAAAGGTATGATAAGTAAACATAGGTATGTGTGTGATATCATAAAATTTTAAGGTAATATATAACATGAATTTTGAGAATCATGGAAATAAGGACGTATTTGACTAGATATTTCATTTGATATTTGATTTGGTTTATGAAATATGATGGACTGATACTTTTCTACTGATCATGTAATACAACAAAGAGAATGACAAATTATAAGAAAGGGGGAATATTGTTGGAGAGAAGTAGCCTAACCTTGTAAAACTATAGAGGTGTAATGGAAATCACACACACACATAGAAAATAATCTATAAACGATAACTTATACATGCACTTATATAAGATGTATATTGTTTCTTTGGAATGTGTTTACTTCAAATGTGTCTTATTGTTGAAGAAGATTACTTCCATGAGAGTGTGTGTGTTTAATTTCCTTAGATAGATTCTTCTTTGATATTAGACCTTAAATAAGAAACTCAATTTGACCTTGTTAAGTAGATGAAAACCAATGTTGTTGATATAATTCAATAAACTACATGTAGTATTATGAATAAAAGAACTTAATTTATTGATCTTAAAGTTGTGAAAACTCTTAAAATTTTGTGAATATGATTGTCATTTCCTATATATTTACATCAAGGATGATGCATTTTCTAAGTGGGGAGGGATGTCACAACTCATTTTACACATGTTGAATAAATTATTTCTTTGTTGCCATCTAGATTTATTGGAAATTATCATTTTCTAACCATTAAAAATAAAGATCATTTCATTATGTTTCTTATTGATTTCTAAAGACCAATAACTCCACTAAAAATCATCTTGGTACTTTCATTGGGAGGTTACAAAGTATCTTTTGGACAATTACACTAAGATTTGACACTAGTTTTATCTTAATAAGTGTTAATAAGAATGGATATTGGAAAAAGTGGAGCCTATTTCTTAACCATCATGCACAATAGATTCATAACTATTTTTTGCAACAAAACCATGCATTTCCAATTTCATACTCATCCTTTCCATATTTCTTATCTTGAAGCATTTCGTATTTTCCAATAAAAAATTATTTACATTCTTTCAATTCTTCTCTAAAATGTTGTTATTTTGTCATAGCATAAGACCTTTGTACATCTTCTTGTTCAGTTCTTGGTCTTGTCTGGAGGATTTGGAAAAATTTAATTCATGGCATGGTGGTTAAATCAAGTACATTTATACAACCTATCAAATAGTAGGAGTGAATTTCAGTAACAATCATCAGACATCAAGACAATTAGGAGTCTTTTTAGGATGTAACAATCCACAAGATTGACCCCAAATGTAAAGAGAAATCAAATGGATATGATATGAGGGTGTTCAATAATGTTAAGATGGCCATTAATAGCTATAGAAAGAGGCTAGAAGAACAAGAATGGTGAAAACATGGTTTTCAGCATTGGAAACTAGGCAATACTAGAGGATTTTGGACAATTCATCTAGGCTCTTTTATTATTTCACAGATTCTAAAATCTATATTATGCTCTTCATAAAAAATGATAGAGTATGGTTTTTTTTTTTTTAAAGATTAATTTGATTTTTTTCCGATACACTTTTCCATTATTGTTTGGTTGTTGTCTGTATAAACAATCAGTAGAATGGTTAGTAGTTGTTGAAACCTACTTTATCTCCTTATGGAACTGCAAATCTTACATATTGTGGTGTTATTTACTTCATTGTACATCATGTGGACCAAATACTTTGGATGGAATTCATGTGTGACCTATGATTTAATTTCTTCTCTTTATATACCCACACATGCATGGCTAAAGGCAATAGATTAATGTTATTGAATGAATAAGAATTTAAGAACATAATTCTTATATGCTTTTTGATAGAACCTGAATTCAATTGAGGTAATGTTTTAAGCTATACCTTTGGATTGATGAATGTAGGTGAACATTTCACAAACTCTCAATGAATTATTTCCACTGTGATCTTTGTGATTACTATTGCATTTATTTATTCAAGAAATTGTAAACTATTTGTGTATCATTGCATTAAATTTTTATTGAACAAAACACATGGATTTGTTTTACATGGTAATCTTAGAGAAATAAAAATGTTGCGGTTCAAAATAAGGAATAATGTCTTAGATATTTACCTCTAGCCTCACGTTGTATGAACCCAAATTCTATTTCAGACATCAAGTAGATACTATGTATAATCTGTGAATTGGAAGAACCACTTAGCTAGAGAATGCTAGAGTTTTGCTTGATGTAAATCAAGTGAGATCATCATGAAATGACTCATTGTTGAATTTTTGAAAAATAAAAAGATGGGAAACTACATGTTTTATTTATACTCTCCTCCTTATGATGTCTAAAGGAAACTCAAATTCAAAGGAAATTTTGTTAAATTAGACACATTTTAGTGGGAAAGTTGAGTGTCTCCTTAAAGTAGTTAACTTGTGCTAGTAAATTTAATTAATATTGAAATTATCTTATTACATGTGTAAGAAGAATGTCTTTATATTGTTTACTTAATATGATGTGGTTGTGTTGTGATATGCTTTCTGTGAAAATGTAATATGTGAAAGTTTATGTTATCTTGAAATAGTTATCCTTGATGATGTGTGATCAACTATGATATTAGTGTAGGAGAAGTTACGGTGGAATAATATGTTGGTTGATGTATTTTACTACCTGCCAGCAATGTGGTCATTAAGCTACTTTGGTCTAAATTGATATTGCATATTTATTTTCTATGCATGGTCAAATATTCCACCCAAATGGCAAGTACTATATGCGTCCACCTAATTTCTTGAGTATTATTATGTTAAAATCACCATAATGACTAGTCATCTATAATTCCTTTTTTGATAACATGATTTTGGGTAGTGATTAGACCTTTAATTTAGAGAAAAACATGTAGGACAAATGTGATCTTGTGTAATTGCAAATGTTAGATAATGGAAACACCTTGAGCATTATGGATGCATAATTATATTAGGCAGTTGATTTGTTTCATATAGAATAAATGATTGTATTAAGAGGGTTTCCTACTTTGGTTCAAATATCTAGAATTATTGCACATAGAGATAACCAAGTATTGATAGTGTGTTCAATATTCAGATTTATTGTAACATGATTTAATTGAAATGAACCATGAATCACTAAGGGAATGATTGTACTACCTTACTATTACAAGACGAAATCCTAATTTTTGGAAGCACTTTTCCTTAACATATGATATGCCTTCCTAATCAACATATGAGAAGAAAACTCTTGAGCTAAAGTACTTTTCGTATGAAATTTATTAAAACATATCATCTTGCATTTGGTTACAAAAATTTGTGTTACATGTCTTTACAAAGATGTCTTACTTGCTTGGTTGAATTGTAGACAATGTGGTGCACAATTCCATTACTTTTCTTGGTTTTACATATTTAGTCGTTCTCAATGCCAAGCTGGTTATCTTTCATGTCAAGAAAGATTTTGGGGAATCTTAACAACTTCGTGGTAGGGTGGTAAAAAACTAGAATATTCTCTCCCCTTGTGTTCTCAGATAGGTTCTAGAGCTCATTTCAACTTAGTCATCATGGTTAGACTATCTGGTATCTATTATCTTGTATCTGGTATCTAGTACCTAGTATCTGGTATCTGGTATGTGGTATTTGGTATCTAGTATCTAGTGTCTGGTATCTAGTATATGTTTTGTTTTAAAGTTGAGGTTAATTGAATATTTATGTTGATTGGTCAATATTCCAATTACCTTGACTCTCTTTGACCTTCTTCATTTTACAAAGATTGTTGATGTGGCATTGGTTTTGCAAGGGCACTGCTTATAGAAATTAACCTAGAATCCTTATGATTTCGTTAAGAAACTAACCTAAAATCCATTCTACACAGTATTTGACATGTTTATAATGTTAAATTTTATTTTAGCTCTCATATGGAGGATATGAATTCTTTT